>SJYV01048281.1:483172-534488 GCA_006410875.1 Neotragus pygmaeus | reverse complement strand
GGGGGGGGGGGGGGGGGGGGGGGGGGGGGCATGTGAGGCTAGTACTCTTAACTTAAAACCAATGGGGACGGGCTTCACAGGGACCATTTAGAGAGGCCACCTGGAAAATCTAAAACACATGGCCCTGGGTTGACTAGCTGTTCTGACTGAAAAGGAAAAGGTGTTACCACGCGGGGGGTGAGCTTACCCCCAAAATTTGTGAAGACAAAGTACAGTGAGTGTTCCCAGGGGAGAGGATGTGGGTCTCCAGTAGAGAGAACTGAGGTGGAGCTGCCTTAGGTCTTGTCCGTGGAGACCTCTTGGTGGAGTGGGGAGATCTCAGCAAAAAAAAAAAATAAGACTCCTAAGTGCTCTGATTCTAAAGGAAAGAATCCTAAGGCACCTGCTAACACAGAGATGCATTTGCCTGAATCCAGTGAACTGCAAGTAAGGTACTTCCAGGGTACCACGAGGGACACCACCAGCCTGAAACACCTGTCACGCCCAGAGATGGCCAGTCAAGCCAGCACTTTCTGATCCCCACACCTGGCTCCCTGCCTCCACTGCGTCTGTGCTTCATGGGTAGGGTGACTGTAGACCCCAGTTTGACCAGGGTGGTTCTGACTTTCAAACTTCTGGCATAATTATTAACAGCACCCCCTTTCACTATTAAAAGGATCCTATTTGGACGAGAAATTTCATGTTCATCCTACTGATGGGAGGTAGCCCCTTAGGCAGGTCTAACCTCCAATGCCTCAGACTGTAACCTTATTTGGAAATGAGGTAATCAAGTTAAGATGAGGTTATTAAGGTGGCCCTTTATGACTGGTGTCCTTATAAAAGGAGGGAATTTGGACACAGAGTCAGATATGCACCAGGGAAGATGCCAAATGAGGATGAAGGCAGAGGTGGGGTGATGCCTGTACAAGCCGAGGAATGCCAGGGGGTGCCAGAAATCTACCAGAATCTACCAGCAATCTACCTCTCCTGCGGGAGAGGCCTGGACCATGTTCCCTTACATCTCTCAGAAGGAACAATCCTGCGAGAGCTCGATATGAGACTTCTACCCGTCAGACTGTAAAACAAAGCATCTCTGTTGTCTAAACTCCCAATCTGCTGCCCTTCTTTATAGCAGCCTTGGGAGATGAAAACACTAGGAAACAGAAGCTGCCAGCCTTATCCTCTGTCCCTTTCCCAAAGGTCCAATCTGCAGCTCAACCTAGGCAGCAGGAGAAATTTGCCTAAAATAATTTGTTGTTTTCGGTTTTCTTCACACTCCGTGTATTTGTTACTGAACCTGAAGTATGTGCAGGTTATTTTTGACGGTGTAAGAATATGGGTGCAGGGGTGGGGAAGCCTAACCTTAACTGCACCAGAGCAATGGCACAGCAGGAAGGGGTGCTGGGTGTCCCCAGAAAGGAGCTAGTTGTCTAGAGAAGATAAACTCAATAGCAAAACCTGCAGCAATTAAGCTGTTTGTTAGTTAGTATTTCTGCACTGCAGTATTGAGCGAGGTGATAAAATAGTCCTCCTACCTGGGTGCTACTGCCACTGCTCCCACCTCTCGGTACAGGGTTGGCCCAGGTTGGATTTGAAAGACAGGATGGTGGCAAATAGGAAAAAACAAACACAAAAGAGTAACGTTGAATCCAGTGGTTTTTCAGCTGGGGGCAGTCTTGCCCCTAAGGGATGTCTGGAGCTATTTTTGATTGTCCTAACTGGGGAAAAGGTATGCTACAAGGGCCTAGTAGATGGAGGCCAGGGATACTTTTAGAGATTCTATAGCACATGGAACAGCTGCCCACAGCTGGAATTCTGTGGCCCCAAATGCCCATAGTGCTGAGGTTGAGAAGCTCCGGCTTCAACACTGAAACCACAGGATGTATCCTAAGTGCTTCCAAAGTGCCCCTGGAAACAGACAGGACCCCCAGGGCATGCGACTGTAGAATGGGAAGCCTTAGGAGGGGACTGTGTTGGTCACTTGCTGGGTAGCGTGCATGTCACAGGAACACACAACATGGAACTTCCATGTGAGGCATTGGGATCTCGGATGTGAGAAGCATCAGTAGAGGCATTTAAGGAGCACCTTCTGTGCACAGAGCTCTGTGCTGAGAAGCAATGTTGCATCGTTTCATTTGACTCTTGTGACAACCCTAAGTTGTTGTTTTGTCTCTAAGTTGGGTCCAGTCTTTTGCGACCCTATGCACTGTAGCCTGCCAGGCTGCTCTGCCCGTGGAATTCCCCAGGCAAGTATACTGGAGTGGGTTGCCGTTTCCCTCTCCAAGGGATCTTCCCANTTTTGTCTCTAAGTTGGGTCCAGTCTTTTGCGACCCTATGCACTGTAGCCTGCCAGGCTGCTCTGCCCGTGGAATTCCCCAGGCAAGTATACTGGAGTGGGTTGCCGTTTCCCTCTCCAAGGGATCTTCCCAACCCAGGGATTGAAATTTTGTCTCCTGCATTGGCAGGGGATTCATTTCTGCTGAGCCACTGAGGAAGTCCAACAGCCCTGACAGGTAGATATTATTTCCATTTAGGCTCAGAGAAGTGTAGTAATTTGCCAAAAGTTAGAAAGGAGAAAACTGGGATGCAAACCCCCTCCTTCTTGACTCTAGAATGTGTGTTTTCTTACCTTACAACTGGATTTGCCTCTTGGTGAGCGTTGAGCCCAAAGATACAACTAAGCCAAAGAGCCAGAGAAAAGAGGTTTTATTACTTGGCAGCGAGTAAGGAGAACACCGGGATCTTTCCCAAAGCGGTGCCTCCTTGAACAGCAAAACTTTAGTTGAGGACATGCATATTCATCAAGGGGCTTGGACAGTGTGTGCATATTCATTAAAGGGCTTGAGCAGAAGAGAATTCAGCTTAGAATTGGGGCAAAGGTTGCCAGGATCCACGTTTTGGTTGATTAAAGTTACGGGAGTCAGAAGAGGTCAACATCATCATTCCTTAGGTTCCCACCAGTCTGGGGTCTCAGCATGTGGGGACCTTAATTCCTGCAGAACTGAAAGATTTGTGTCAGATTGTTATGTATAGCTCTGGAAGAGGGACTGGACTCTGCTTTGTCCCTAAACTGTTGTTTCTTGACTGCTTTTCCTTGTTTCCTTAAGATCATTAATTACTGAGACTTGCTCAAAAACAAACATTGTGGCCAGGCTTAGATCACAAAATCACTTATGCCAAAGAATGGCTTCTCTTGCAACAAGAAAGAGAATAGACTGTTTCAAAATTGGGAAAGGAGTACATCAAGCCTGTATATTGTCACCCTGCTTATTTAACTTACAGGAAGTGTACATCATGTGAAATGCCAGGCTGGATGAAGCACAAGTTTGAATCAAGACTGCCACGAGAAATANTAGACTGTTTCAAAATTGGGAAAGGAGTACATCAAGCCTGTATATTGTCACCCTGCTTATTTAACTTACAGGAAGTGTACATCATGTGAAATGCCAGGCTGGATGAAGCACAAGTTTGAATCAAGACTGCCACGAGAAATATCATCAACCTCAGATATGCAGATGACACCACCCTTATGGCAGAAAGCAAAGAGGAACTAAAGAGCCTCTCGATGAAAGTGAAAGAGGAGAGTGAAAAAGCTGGTTTAAACTCAGCATTCAAAAAACAAAGATCATGGCATCTAATCCCATCACTTCATGACAAATAGATGGAGAAACAATGGAAACAGCAAAGACTTTATTTTGGGGGCTCCAAAATCACTGCAGATGGTGATTGCAGCCATGAAATTAAAAGAAACTTCCTCCTTCAAAGAAAAGCTATGACAGACCTAGATGCCATATTAAAAAGCAGAGACATTACTTTGCTCACAAAGTTGGTCTAGTCAAAGCTATGGTTTTTCCAGTAGTCATGTATGGATGTGAGAGGTGGACCATAAAGAAAGCTGNAAAGAAAAGCTATGACAGACCTAGATGCCATATTAAAAAGCAGAGACATTACTTTGCTCACAAAGTTGGTCTAGTCAAAGCTATGGTTTTTCCAGTAGTCATGTATGGATGTGAGAGGTGGACCATAAAGAAAGCTGATCGGCAAAGAATTGATGCTTTTGAACTGTGGTGTTGGAGAAGACTCTTGGGAGTCCCTAGGACAGCAAGGAGATCAAATAAGTCAATCCTATAGGAAATCAGTTCTGAATATTCATTGGAAGGACTGATGCTGAAGCTGAAGCTCCAATACTTGGGCCACCTGATGAAAGAACTGACCCATTGGCAAAGATCCTGATGCTGGGAAAGATTGAAGGCAGGAGAAGGGGATGACAGAGGATGAGATGGCATCACTGACTTGATGGACATGAGCTTGAGCAAGCTCCAGGAGTTGGTAATGGACAGGGAAGCTGGGCATGCTGCAGTCCATGGGGTTGAAAGTGTCGAACATAACTGAGCAACTGAACTGAACATCAAGAAAGCCTATACTGGTTCTCTTTCTCCAGGACCCCTCCCCTTTCTTATCTGGTTAGCCTTTTATCCCCAAAACCATAACACTGACCAGTAATCAATTCCACCAAAAAGCAGTGATGACCTGGATGAAGGAGAGATTCATTTGAAAAAAGTTAATGCTTCTATTTTATACCTGTATTCCTTTCTTTTTCTATTTTATTCTACTTTGTTGCATTTTATTTCATTTCCTTACCTCCCTCTGTACCTTTCATAGATACTGAAAACTAAAGCCCAGAGAGGGGACATGATTTGCCCAAGGTCACTAGTTTTAGCCAGAAGAAGAACTTTTAATTTAAGGCTTTTTCCTGTCAGCAGAATGCTCTTTTCATCACCCAGTGTTGAGTAGCCTTGGAATTCTCTAATGATTGACTTTTCTTACAATGGGGTTAACTAGCTGCGTTTTAGAATAATGATGAGTGTTCCTTCTAAAGAGAACTCCCTGGGACTTCCCTGGGGGTTCAGTGGTTAAGAATCTGCCTGCCAATGCAGGGCACACAGGTTCAGGCCCTAGTGGGAGACCTAAGATCCCACATGCTGGGAAGCAACGAAGCCCCTGTGCCACCACTAGAGAGTCCATATGCTTTGATGAAAGATCCTGCGTGATCCATCCAAGACCTGACGCAGCCAAATAAAGAAAAATAAATAAATAGAACCCCCTAACTGTTTGTTGCTTCCCTGTTCCTGAGGCCTACCCTCCTTTTAAAAGACAAAGCTGACGTTCTTCCTCTTGTCAGTTTCGAAGGACTCTCTCTATGACCTGGGCTGACATCCACGGCTAATAAAAGATTCTGGCTCCTTGACTGACTTGGCCAAGATGCAGCCATGTCCTGCGGAGAAGGCTCAGGTGCTGTCATTTTAAGACGCTGTGAGGCTGATAGTCAGGCCAGTGGGAACATATGGAATGTGTCACACCCACCTTCTTCTTTGTCCAAAACTATTATCCCATTAGACAAATGTGAGGCTCACAAAACAGACAGCTAAGAGATGAGGCACTAACCACTCATTTTCTTGGAATGACTTTATTGGTTTAGATCAAAATGGTCCTTGTTCTTAAGGCAATTACAACTTAAAAATCATGTCTCTAGCTGTGATATTTCCTCCTCTGTGTCTCAGTTTTGTTTTGTTTTCTTTTTTTGCCTTTTTCTTTTCTTCTTATTTATTTTTGAGATTGACACAGTGCAAGCTTTGTTCAGTGGCCAAAGAATGGAGAAGCTGGATCAGATCAACTTCTCACACACCTGGTAAGAACGAGTCATTCTGTTTTTATTTTTAACTTTTTATTTTATATTGGAATAGAGTGGATTAACAATGTTGTGTTAGTTTCAGGGGTATAGTAAAGTGATTTACTTGTACATATACATGTATCTTCTTTTTCAAATTCTTTTTCTGATAGCTAAAACTAGAGTGGTTTTCAAGGATGTCTCTAGCTCTGATGCCATGGAATTTTCCTTTTCTTATACAATAGTCATATAGCAAGCACATGCGTTATTCTGACCTGCCTTGCTCTCTTCGTCCACGTTCTCAGGACACTGGGATTCCTGACCTTTACATGTGACCTGGGAATGTATTTGATCACATGATCTGGCATTCCCATTTTTAAAACTTAATTCTAAATAAAGTTCAAAGGGAGGAGTACACACACAGGACTTTGTACACGATATTGGTTAAAAAAGCAGACAAAGGTGGTATCTTTACCCCTGTTTTTCAGATGAGAAAATGAGCCCCTATATTGTTAACTAAATGTCCGGAGTCACTATGTTCCAGAAATAATAACTAGCATTTTGTGAACGTGAATGCTGTGCCAGGCGCTATATGAAGAGCTTCATGTGGACTCATTCACTTGCTCCTCACAGTAACCTTTTGAGGCTGGTAACAATTCTCTCACTTTACAGTGAACAGAGCCACAGAGAGGTTAAGTGCCTTGCACAATTCACACCACTGATAGGTGGATGGGGTCACACCACAAGGTTCCCTCTTCTGTAAACATATTAGCTTGCCTTTCGTTACCTTACTTCATCTAATTTGCAATTATTTTATTTCATTCTCATCTGAATGCTATGAATTATGTCCTTACTCTCAGTGGTGCGCTGATAAATGTCTAATAACTGGCTCACTGGGGAAGGGAGGAGCCTAATTTGTAGTGTTTGCCAATTTCAGTGGTGCAAATATCCCCAGTGGTTAATCTCAAGCTACTAATGAGACATCGATGAACCCAGACTTTTGAAAAGAAATGTTCTCCATTATATGGTATTTCCTTTCTGTGGATACATGTACATAGCCTCAAGAATTATAGCTAATAGTAAATTGTATTAAAATAATTAGGAAATGATGTTTTGAATATTTATGGTTCTATTTTTAATGAAATGTATTTAACTGTAGGTGAGCAAAGGAAGCTCAGAATAATACCTACAACATGTTGCCCTTTTTGTGCTTAAGAGAAAATTCTCTACCCCATATATGTGTATAAACATTCGCTGGTGCTGGGTGCTTAGTCACTCAGTTGTGTCTGACTCTTTGCGACCCCATGGACTGCAGCCCACCAGGATCCTCTGTCCATGGAATTCTCCAGGCCAGAATACTGGAGTGGGTTGCCATGCCCTCCTCCAAAGGATCTTCCCAACCCAAGGATTGAACCCAGGTCTCCTGCATTGCAGGCAGATTCTTTACTGTCTGAGCCACCAGGGAAGCNAGCACATGCGTTATTCTGACCTGCCTTGCTCTCTTCGTCCACGTTCTCAGGACACTGGGATTCCTGACCTTTACATGTGACCTGGGAATGTATTTGATCACATGATCTGGCATTCCCATTTTTAAAACTTAATTCTAAATAAAGTTCAAAGGGAGGAGTACACACACAGGACTTTGTGCACGATATTGGTTAAAAAAGCAGACAAAGGTGGTATCTTTACCCCTGTTTTTCAGATGAGAAAATGAGCCCCTATATTGTTAACTAAATGTCCGGAGTCACTATGTTCCAGAAATAATAACTAGCATTTTGTGAACGTGAATGCTGTGCCAGGCGCTATATGAAGAGCTTCATGTGGACTCATTCACTTGCTCCTCACAGTAACCTTTTGAGGCTGGTAACAATTCTCTCACTTTACAGTGAACAGAGCCACAGAGAGGTTAAGTGCCTTGCACAATTCACACCACTGATAGGTGGATGGGGTCACACCACAAGGTTCCTTCTTCTGTAAACATATTAGCTTGCCTTTCGTTACCTTACTTCATCTAATTTGCAATTATTTTATTTCATTCTCATCTGAATGCTATGAATTATGTCCTTACTCTCAGTGGTGCGCTGATAAATGTCTAATAACTGGCTCACTGGGGAAGGGAGGAGCCTAATTTGTAGTGTTTGCCAATTTCAGTGGTGCAAATATCCCCAGTGGTTAATCTCAAGCTACTAATGAGACATCGATGAACCCAGACTTTTGAAAAGAAATGTTCTCCATTATATGGTATTTCCTTTCTGTGGATACATGTACATAGCCTCAAGAATTATAGCTAATAGCAAATTGTATTAAAATAATTAGGAAATGATGTTTTGAATATTTATGGTTTTATTTTTAATGAAATGTATTTAACTGTAGGTGAGCAAAGGAAGCTCAGAATAATACCTACAACATGTTGCCCTTTTTGTGCTTAAGAGAAAATTCTCTACCCCATATATGTGTATAAACATTCGCTGGTGCTGGGTGCTTAGTCACTCAGTTGTGTCTGACTCTTTGCGACCCCATGGACTGCAGCCCACCAGGATCCTCTGTCCATGGAATTCTCCAGGCCAGAATACTGGAGTGGGTTGCCATGCCCTCCTCCAAAGGATCTTCCCAACCCAAGGATTGAACCCAGGTCTCCTGCATTGCAGGCAGATTCTTTACTGTCTGAGCCACCAGGGAAGCCCATAAATGTTTATTTGATCAATAAAAAAGTAAATTCTTCAAATGGGTTACATCAGAGATGGTGAAGTGAGGATGCCCGGAGACACGTGTTGATTGTTGTACAACCAGCATACTGTGCTTTTATGACAAAAAATTATTTATAAAGTTTTTAGTTTTAGTTTTTTGGTTTTCTTTTGGTTTTGCTCCCACCGCACAGCTTGCGGGATCTCAGTTCCCCACCAGGGACTGAACCTGGGTCGCAGCAGTGGAAACCCAAGTCCTAACCACAGGACACCGAGGGAAGTCCCGATATAAAGTTTTTTTTTTCTTTTAATATGAAACTAGAATCAGGAGTTAGGAAGTGACTTTTCCAGTGGTTTCTGGGCCATTTCTTGGTGTTCCCTGCCTTGCAGCTGCATCACTGCTGTCTCTGCCGCTGTCGCCCCGTGGTTTTTTCCCCTTCTGCGCCCGTGTATCTTCTCCTCTTCTTATACGGACACTAGTCATTTTTGATTAAGGGCCTACTGTACTCCACTAAGACCGTCTTAACTGATTTTATCAGCTTTGGTCCCCGTTTGCAAAGGTCACATTCTGAGGTACTGGAAGGTCAGGACTCCAGCATATCTTCTGCGGGGACACAATTCAATCCACAACGCCTTCCTACCATCATTGCTGCGTGGAACTGCCAGTGCAAACTTTTAAAAATATAAATTGGTTCACCTTCCCAGTTCCCTATTACACCGAGATCAAACTAGAGCCCCCATGCCTTCCTTCGTCTGATCCCAGCCTCCGCCTCCATCCCTCTCTCTTCCCACTCCCTGTCTAATTGATCTGAGGTGACAGCACTGAATTCTGTTCCTAGAGCGCTCTGGACACCTTTCCCCTTCGGAGTCTTTGCTTCCGTCTGGAATGCGCTTCCTCCGGGTGAGTGCCTGGCTCTCCTTCTCATGGCCTCCTCGTCGTCACATCCCGGGCCACCTCCTCTGAGAGGTCTGGTTTGACTAGAACAGGGGCCACTCCCTGTTCTTCTCCCTCTGTGGAAGGCAAGCTCCTCAGAGGGAGGGTTTTCTAAAATGTGAAAACCTTGCAGACGTTTTAAGTGAAAGTGAAAATGAAGTCATTTAGTGGTGTCCAGCTCTTTGCGACCCCGTGGACTGTAGCCTACCAGGCTCCTCCCTCCATGAGACTCTCCAGGCAAGAGTACTGGAGTGGGTTGCCANCGTTTTAAGTGAAAGTGAAAATGAAGTCATTTAGTGGTGTCCAGCTCTTTGCGACCCCGTGGACTGTAGCCTACCAGGCTCCTCCCTCCATGAGACTCTCCAGGCAAGAGTACTGGAGTGGGTTGCCATTGCCTTCTCCAAGGGATCTTCCCGACCCAGGGACCCAGGGTCCTGAACCCAGGTCTCCAGCATTCCAGGCAGATGCTTTAACCTCTGAGCCACCAGGGAAGCAGACATTTTCATGCACCTTTTAATTAAACTTTTCAACAGGCAACTCAAAAAGTTGAGTTGATTTAAGTGATTTAAGTAAAAATGATATAAAAAGATATTCAGAGAAGTCTCATTCCCATTTCTGCCTTTGACCATCCAGTTTACCTCACCCCAATAGAAAACTGTTTTTATTAGTCTTCCAGTATTTCTTCATGCAACCGTAATATGTGGTTTATATATGTACATATGTATCCTTCTTTTCCCATATACCGAAAATATCATAGAATGCATAGTTGGTGCCTTAGTTTATGTACCTTGAAAATACTTCCTGGACATCATTACATATCAGTTTACAGAAAACTTTCTCATTTTTTAAAACACAGTATTCAGTTTGGGGAATGTGCTCAAGTTTAATCACTCCCCTACTGATAAACACGTGTGGTTTCCATTTTTTGTTACGCAGGACCGGGATTTTCATGATGAAATCCCCAGAATTTTGAAGTCTTTCTGCACAGAGCCGACAGTCAGTAAACAATTGGAGAGAAAACGAATGATGAATGAATCAACAGGAATGAGCCAAGGACCAGAGTAGGAAAGGAGCCCAAGGGCGGCACGCCGGTGCGCGGTGCTGCANGTTTTGAAGTCTTTCTGCACAGAGCCGACAGTCAGTAAACAATTGGAGAGAAAACGAATGATGAATGAATCAACAGGAATGAGCCAAGGACCAGAGTAGGAAAGGAGCCCAAGGGCGGCACGCCGGTGCGCGGTGCTGCACGGAGGCTCCACCAGGTGGCGCTGCAGGCGGCGGGCGCGCCTGGCCGGACGGGCCTTGCCGCTCTTGCCGTGGGCGCCGGCGGCGGCGCGGGGACGAGCGTGGGGGGTAGGGCGAGTCATATGACCCGCTCGGCTTCCTGGCCCCGGCCGCCGTCGCCCGCCAGTGTCCGCCTGTGTCGCGCCGGGGCCCCGAGGAGCCGTTGGGGGGTCCGGGCCGAGGCCCGCTCGTGTGGAGGTCGTCGTCGCCGCCGCCGCTGCCCGCCCGCTCGCTCGTCCGTCCGTCCTCCTTCCCGGCCGCCATCATGCTGGCGCTCATCTCCCGCCTGCTGGACTGGTTCCGCTCGCTCTTCTGGAAGGAGGAGATGGAGCTGACGCTCGTGGGGCTGCAGTACTCGGGCAAGACCACCTTCNCACCATGGACGTGAGTTTGAGTGAACTCCGGGAGTTGGTGCTGGACAGGGAGGCCTGGCATGCTGCGATTCATGGGGTCGCAGAGTCAGACATGACTGAGCGACTGAACTGAACTGAGGCACACAGCACAGTGGAAGATTATTACTTTCGAACATTTAATAACTGGTTATTGAACTATGTTTGTTGTTATTGTTTAGTTGCCTCTCAGACTCTGCAACTCCATGGACTGTAGCTCGCCAGGCTCCTCAGTCCATCGGATTTTCCAGGCAAGAATACTGGAGTGGGTTGCCTTTGCCTTCTCCAGGGGATTTTCCTGACCCAGGAATCAAATCTGCATCTTCTGCATTCGCAAGCGGATTTTTTACCACTCAGCCACCAGAGAAGCTGAACTATGTTTTAAAAAAGGAGAATTAATTCTGTGATCAGAGTGATTCTTATTGAATTACTCTCGGGTAAGAATGCCAAAAATAGTTTTTATGTTCACTTGTGAAAGTGAAGTTGCTCAGTTGTGTCCGACTCTTTGTGACCCGTGGACTGTAGCCCACCAAGCTCCTCATTCCATGGGATTCTCCAGGCAAGAATACTGGAGAGGGTTGCTATTTCCTTCTCCAGGGCATCTTCCCCACCCAGGGATTGATTGAACCCAGGTCTCCCACATTGCAGGCAGACGCTTTAACCTCTGCACCCCCAGGGAATCCCTTAAATCAGATCCAAGTACTAACATCAAAGATTTCAAGGGAGGAAAGGAGGCCAGGTTGAAAGAAGAAGGGGGGGATGCCGGAGAGGTGGGGGCGAAAGGGGTGGCCTTACAGACGTCTCCTGCCACCTACAGATGCCCAGGCGTTATGGGACTTTTCCCCTGGGCCTCCAGAGAAGGGAGGACTGGAACTCGGCCCTACCAGAAATCAGAACCAGGATTCGAGTTCTCTGCCAAGAGGAGGTGATCAGTCTCCAATCCTCAGCTCAGGCTGAGGGCCCTTCGACCAGATTGCTGCGTCCAGGACCAGGGGACTAGAAAAACAGGGAAGGATAGGACGGGTCAAGGAGAGGAAAGAGAGAGGGAAGGGGAGAGAGGTCAATAAAGTAGCAAATCTGAACTGTGACTCTTGGAGCTGGCCTTCCAGGTTGCTTTCAGATAGAGATTCGGAATTGTGGAACAGGAAGCAACTTGCTAAGGAGCGTTTCTTCAAACTTCTTTATCCTCTTCCCCTCACTCATTATTTTTTCCAGTGCAGGCTTAGAATCCCACAGCAAAATGTTCTTGTTAAGAAGCTGTTAAGAGTGCATTAAGGCATTTAAAATGACTACCTTAGAGGATATTTCACAGCTTAAAGCATTTACTAAGTTTCTCAAATGTTGTTTCTTTTAAGATAAAGAATGTCACTGAACATGGATACAAAATTCATTGTACTATAAAAAAGTTACTATTTTTAGAAGATTTTTTCCTAATTATTAAACTATCACAAAGTCATTAGTAGAAATTTGAACAGAATACTATAACATAGAAACCACTTGTTATCCCCACCATCAGGGTTAACTACTGTCAGCATATCAAAGTATTTCCCTTTCATCTTTTAAAAAAAAAAATAATGTGTATATCCAAACACTATTTTTTTTAAAGTTTTGATATACTATTTATAATGTTTGTACCCTGGTTTGTTTTAATTATCATGTACACATTCTTCTGTTCTAAAACCATCTTTAATGCCTTCATAATTTATTCTGTTACAGCCTGTCTTGTGGATATACCATAATGCATTTGATCATTTCCTCATTATTGGACATTTGAGTAGTTTCCAGGGTTTTGCTGTTGTACATCAATTTGATCTGCCTTTCCTGGGGATGGATTCCAGAGTTGGCATCGCTGAATCAAGGGCATGAACATATTTCATGTCAAATGGCCAAAATTGTTTTCCAAAAGTATGCACTCCTACTTAGAAGGTCTTCTGAACAGATTTGGACTTCATTTAAGCACTCTGTCTTGTGGTATTTTCAGGGCATACTTAGTTTTGTTGTAAAGTTAACCAGCAGTATTTTTAAACTATCCTATCAGATAATTGCTCTGTTTTCATGTTTTAAGAAGTACCATTTATGCTTCAGCAACTGCTAAGACTAGGACTGTAGAAAACATAATTCCTTTTTCAATTTTCTTTTTTTAATTGAACTTTTAGGCAACCCATAAAAATACAGCTCATCCCCTTTAGCTATCACAGTTTAGTTTTAAACTTACTGGTGGATTGCATTAGGAGTTTGTATTCCAGAATTATGATGTATTTCCATGCAGTCCTTACCTAATCTTGCCCTGTTATAGTGGGATGCTGCTTTTTGAAGGGAGGGGTGTTAGAAATATCTTTTTCCTAAACCAGAGTCTAAAGAAGTTTGCTCGGTAAATCATTTTATGAAACAATAGCATATGAAATTTTTAAACTCATAATTTGAGTATCATTTATACTTGTAAAAGTTGATTCATGTCTTCTGAGCTCTTGTATGAAAAAAAAAAAGGAAAAAGTATTAACCTGTTTGCTGAATAGGTCAAAATCAAATGACAGTTTAAGGATTTTAGTTTTTCTGAGATGGGACAAAATTTGTAATGGAGTAATTTGAGTTCATTTCTTTCTTCAAAGTCAAAACCATAGGTCTTATATTCTGTTGTGCCTTTTTTTTTTAAGGTTACACTGTTTCTTAAATTAGACATTGGATCTGATTTCATAGTGTGCCCAGTTTTATCTAATAGAGGAACATTCTTATTTCATATCCTGACAGGAAATTTGAGNAAAGTCAAAACCATAGGTCTTATATTCTGTTGTGCCTTTTTTTTTTAAGGTTACACTGTTTCTTAAATTAGACATTGGATCTGATTTCATAGTGTGCCCAGTTTTATCTAATAGAGGAACATTCTTATTTCATATCCTGACAGGAACTTTAAAAAAATTAAAATAGTAGTAAAGCTTTAGGGTTCATTTAGAAATGGTCTCCAAGAATACTGTAATTTTAAAAAAATTATAATACTTGCAAAATAATTTTAGGATTCAGGTATCTAAGTAGTGACACCTATGTTGAAAATTGAGGCCTTTTTTCCTAGACTGGGGTTAAAAAAGTAATTGTTAAAAAGGAAAAATTGAATGATGATTGGCAAACTGATTCTAAAAATGTCCTTTGTACCAATTTACTTGATAGAAATTACTTAAGCATCCGCCAGAATAGTATTACTGTAAGAATATATTTTGAGCCTAAATTTGTTGGCATATGAATGTGGTATGTTGAGTTTATTTAGAATATGTTTAAGTGGCTACTTGAGTTAAAACGGCAGGGAGGTTAGAAGTTGAAAGCCAGATGATCTAGGTTCACATCCTGACTCTTGTGTTATTTTTGGTAAGTTACTCAACTCAGTATCTGCTTCCTTATTTGTAAAATGGGAAAATTAGTCATTTCTTAGAGTTACTGTGGGTTAATACTTGTAAAACACTTTGAACAGTGATCAGAATAAGGCATGTGTTAGCTGTTAGGTTACTGTTTATATAATGTGATCTCCCTGGAAATTCTCTTTATTTGTTCTCTCAAGTATAAAAGTGCCTTAAACACTGCCTGGCACATGCTTGGTACTCAGATGTATTTACCAGTAGACAAACATTGCATTTAAAATACAAAATTAAGAACAAATGTTTTCATGAACCTTCATATTTCAGTATGCTAAGTGTAGCGTAGTTAGGAATGAGAGTGGTGGAGTCTGACAGAATTGGATTTGAATACTGACTTAGCTATACATCATTTTGTTAGCATCTGTGCTTCATTTTTCCTCCTCTGTAAAAAGTAGATAGTCAAAGAACTGCCTCCTGGAGTGGCTTTCAGAATTACATGAATGTTCGTGAAGTGCTTATCCTTGTGCTTAGCACTGTGCCTTGTACATAGGGAGCACTCAGTAAATGGTAACTTAAAAAAAATGGTGACTGCTGTGTGTTGGGAGTAATGTTGGGTGTAATCATCAGTTTTGTGTTGAGTTACTGTTTATATTCTCTTGATTATATTTAACTGTAGCTTTTGTTTAGGAAGTAAGCTTTTGTTTTGTTTAATTGTTTGAAAAATCTTGAACATGTTATATTTTATCATGGTGAATTTTTTTGATAGCTGAAGTGGGCTGGTAGGAAAATGTTTTAGCCTCCTGGATAGGCTAGTAATTTTTGATGGACCTACTTGTATAATTCTGTGTGTGTGTGTGTGTGTGTGTGTGTGTGTAGGTAATTGCAGTTTTTGTTGTGAAAACAGTTTGAACTGGGAATTGGAAATATGAGTTGTTCTTTTGTTTGTCCTACCACTGACTAATAGCAGGACTGTGGCCAACTCATTTAACTTCTCTGTTCTTCAGTTGTGATGCTTCTAAAGAGTGAATAAGCGCTGAGAACCTTATTATTTGAGAGTGTAGTGGTGTTTTCTTATAGCCGGAATTGGACCTTTTACTCAGAGACAGAGGATAAAATGAAAGTATAAGGCTCCAATATAAGCTAGTTATAAGATCTCAGCCTCTTCCCCAAAGAAAAATTGAGGTGTAAAAGGTGGAAAGGTAGATTGAAACTAATAGGGAGAAAAGAGTGGCCGTTTTGAGTCGTACCTGCCTTCTAGAATATAGGTATCCTCTACAAGTGTATGCTGAGAAGACAATTTTAATTTTGGACAAGACCATAGTATTGTTTCTTGCATGTGTGTGTTGTAATTTTTAAGCCGGGATTTAAGGGTCAAGTGGGTTTAAATCACCATTGACCGCTGTAAATTTGCAAGTCCCAGCAGACAGTGCTGTATCTGTATTGGCCTGTACCCCTAGATGAGAAGTGGGCTGTATGGACTGCATGGAGGCTGGGCCAGAAAGGGCTCTGGGCAATGTTTCCTCTCCGAAGGTGCCTTAAGGTCTGGTTTAGACACTCATCACTAGGCCTACTTTTTCTTTACTTTTTTCATGAAAGGTCATTTTGTCAGGAGAATGGTTTAGCAAATGTATCGATTTGGTCATTTCTGAATAGAAGGAAATTGAGGGGAGGAAATTCACTTTTTTTCCCCCTTCCAAAATCTACCTGTTTCACTCCACTAGCTGTTGGTTTCCTTATTTTGATTTTATTTCTTTATTCAATGGCTGAATTAAAAACCTTAAAACAATGGGGAAGAGTGGGAGGGAGACTCAAGAAGGAGGGGATTTATGTGTACTTACAGCTGATTCACATTGTTATACAACAAAAACCAATTCAACATTGTAAAACAGTTAATCTCCAATCAAAAATTGGAAAAACCGAGAAACCTTAGAATGATTTTTTTTAAAATACCCTAAATCCATATTGTTTAAATAGTGCTGAGACAAATAGGAAATAATAATAATAACACCATTAAGGTTTAATTAGTGTTAGTACTAAGATGGATATCCATCACATTTTCCCCCATCCCTTTGTATATACAAATGTATATACAGTGTGTATATACACACTGGGTGTGTAACAGTGAATCTGTGTTTGTACATATCATGTAATAATCACCACAAAAAATCCAGTTCACATCACTAACATCACTAGCATTACATCGTTACAGGTTTTTTTTCTTGTGATGATTAACTCTCAGCAACTGCAAATATACAGTACAGTATTCTTAACTGTAGTCGCATTTCTGTACATGGCACCTCATGACTTATGTATTTTGTAATTGGAAGTTTGTATCTTTTGATCTCCATTCATCTTTTCCCAATCCCATCTGTTTTGTGCCTGCAAGTATGGCTTGTTTTGCTCTTTGTTTTAGATGCCTATATGAGTCTTCCTCTGTGTGACTTATTTCACTTAGCATAATACCCAGTACATGTTTTCTTGACAACAGTGATGGATCATGCTGTACAGACTGAGTGGTCTCGTGTAGTCTAGTCTGTTTGATTTACCTGCTGTCCTGGTGATAGGTGATTCAAGTTCAGTCAGTTCAAGACAGAACTCTTGATCTCTTCCTCTCTAAATCCAAGGATGGATATCTTCCCCAGTCAGGATTGCTCATATTACCTCCATCATAATTTTCACCACACTTATACCACCATCAGAAGTTATCTTGCTTTTTGTCTTCATCTGTTTTTTGTGTATAAGTTCCATAGGTGCTTTTTCCTTTTTTCAATACTGCATCCCAATGCAAAGAAAAGTGCCTGGCACATAATAAGCTCTCTAAATGTTGAGTAAATGAATGAATGAATTTAACAGTAAACTAGTGTGTCTGTTCTGTTACACTCACACTGTGTGCAAGGCATTGTGGTAGGAGATGATTTATAGATGTACCAGACAAGGTTATTTATAGTAGAATATGTGCCTTATAGTGGTCATGTATAGGTTAGAAATATTAACTGTCTTAAAATTTTCTCATAATGCTCTGGAAATCTCCCTACCCTCAGGGAAGACATCAGAGGAGTTCTAGAAAGGCAGTTTGCTGGCTTTTGGTGGGAGCATGCTGAGAATGGCTGTCAAGCTAAACTTTGATTAGAGTAGTTTTCATTCATTCAGTAGTTATTTGAGACATTGTTCTAGGCAGCATATGTATAATGAAGACCAAAACAGACATGTTTCCTTCCCTTCCTGGAGCGTCCAGTGCCGTGAAGGAACAGTAGGAGAAGCAAAGGAGAAGCAGAGACACGTTTGAGGGCAAAAACTTTTGTCAGATTAATTATAACCTGTGTGAGTGCATGCTCAGTTGTGTCTTAATTCTTTGCGACCCCATAGGACTGTAGTCTGCCTGCATGAAGGAAAAAAAAGACTGGAAAAATAGGCTGATCTAGTTCACAAAAAGCCTTGACTAAGTTTGAATCTGTAGGCATGGGGAGGCATTGAAGATTCTTGTTCAAGGGAATGAAGAACCGTGTTTCCCAAGGATTAACTTAGTAGCAGTGTAGAGACCATCAAAAAGTTACCAGCTTATTACATTGATCTAGTTGAGATAGAATGAAATGGGGATAAGGAGTCAGGGAAAGTAGTGAGCATTATTACGAAAGTGGAGTGAGTACAGTTGAGCAGTTGAGTCAGATGGGTCGAGCCAAGGGAAATTCGTAGTCAAAGACCTTTTTAAGAATTTAAGTGAATGGTGGGAAATATGATTGTGTGATGAACAGGTAGCCCATATGGGGTAGAGAAGAGAGGGTATGGTGAAGAGAAGGGGATGCATTGAGTATAAAATGTATTATATAATTAATGATATAAAGGGAATGATGTTTGGGAATTAGTGCTATGTTTAAGTACAGTGGAACTAAAACTGAGATTTGAAATTTCATTCCATGTCTTGCCAATCTTTTGTACACAAGGACCAAGCAGGGTATCTCCACTGCTTTGAATTGCAGCTGGACTATCTTGACTTATTTTTGGTGCTTAGGGACGTTAATCTGTGCCCAGAATGCAGGCTGTCCATAACAGGTCCTTTAGACAGCTGAATTCAGTGACTCAGACTTTTATAGTCTTGGAAGCTTTTGCTGCTTAATTTGAAGGGGACATTTCTGTCCCTGGAACATACCTGGTTTAGTGTCTTTCTTCTGGAGAGAAAAGTCGGTATGTGTTTTTTGTGTGCTTTCAACATGCAGGGCTGGATGGAAGCACAAGCTGGAATCAAGATTGCCAGGAGAAATATCAATAACCTCAGACATTCAGATGACACCACCCTTATGGAGAAAGTGAAGAGGAACTAAAGAGACTCTTGATGAAAGTGAAAGAGGAGAGTGATGAAGCTGGTTTAAAACAACATTCAGAAAACAAAGATCATGGCACCTGGTCCCATCACTTCATGGCAAATAGATAGGGAAACAATGGAAACGGTGACAAACTTTATTTTTTTGGGCTCCAAAATCACTGCAGACGGTGACTGCAGCCATGAAATTAAAAGATGCTTGCTCCTTGGAAGAAAAGCTATGACCAACCTAGACAGCATATTAAAACACAAAGACATTACTTTGCTGACAAAGCTTTGTCTAGTCAAAGCTATGCTTTTTACAGTAGTCATGTGTGGATGTGAGAAAGGGAGACGTGAAGGTGAAGTCGCTCAGTTGTGTCTGACTCTTTGTGGCCCCATGGACTACCAAGTTCCTCCATCCATGGAATTTTCCAGGCAAGAGTACTGGAGTGGGTGGCCATTTCCTTTGTCAGGGGATCTGCCCGACCCAGGGATCGAAACTGGGTCTCCCGCATTGCAGGCAGCTGCTTTTACCATCTGAGCCACCAGAGAAATGGCTGTGGAGTTGGACCATAAAGAGGGCTGAGTGTTGAAGAATTGATGCTTTTGAACTGTGGTGTTGGAGAAGACTCTTGAGAGCCCTTTGGACTGCAAGGAGATCCAACCAGTCCATCCTAAAGGAGATCAACTCTGAATATATCGTATCCGACTCTCTCTGACCCCATGGACTATATATGTAGCCCACCAGGCTGCCTCTGTGGGATTCTCCAGGCAGGAATACTGGAGCGGGTTGCCATGTCCTTCTCCAGGGAATCTCCCCGACCCAGGGATCAAACCCAGCACTCCCGCATTGTGGGCAGATGCTTTACCCTCAGCCACCAGGGAAGCCCGAATATATATTAGAAGAACTGATGCTGAAACTGAAGGTGCAATACTTTGGCCAGCTGATATGGAAAGCCAGCTCACTGGAAAAGACCCTGATACTGGGAAAGGTTAAAGGCAGAAGAAGGGGATGACAGAGGATGCAGTGGTTGGATGGCTTCTCTAATTCAACGGACATGAGTTTGAGCAAGCTCCGGGTGAAGGTGAAGGAGAGGGACGCCTGGTGTGCTGCAGTCCGTGGGGTTGCAAGAGTTGGACGTGACCAAGCAACTGAACAACAACAACAAATATGGGTATCTGCTCTTTTGTGATTTAAGTTGGGATGTTTCTTAGGTGTTGGGTGAGCTTGTGGATAATATTAGGCTCAGAATATCATTTTTTCTCTCATATCTCAGGCTGTTTGATGTCTGCCTAGAAACTCACTGGGTGTGTGTGGGCTGTCGTGGATTTATGGTGCTTGCAGTTCATTTTGGAACATGTGGACGTTACCGTAAAACAAGACAGGAAGTGGCTGTGCCAGCACCACCATGTCGTTCTCAACGGTGGTCAACATGGAGAGGGTTCCTAAGCATCCCGCTATTTATCATCCTTTTCCTTTATCTCCATTACACAGGGCATTCAATAAAAATCTTTTCATTTATTTATATAGTTAAGGAAACTGTTTTAAGAAGTGCTTTCACACACAAGGCGCTGTACTTTTTTATTGGCTCATTGGTGAGTGGATGTTAACTATATAAGGTAAAGAAAGGTGTAATAACACAGGCTTTAGATAAAGCTGGAATTCAACTTCAACTCTTAGGTTGACTGTTCGGTTCCATAAAAATGGTGAGGTGTGATGAATCCATGTTTACAGACATCCTTCAGGCTTGCTTTGCCACCCGATAAGTACTGCTCTTCCAAGTCCTGCAACTGAGACTAGTTTGGAAATTACCTGTGATCTTGTGGTGGTCCATTTGCAGTTTTAGCTTTCTTTGGCTCTTTGGTGCTGTATGCTCTAAGTCTGCTTTACTAGTCCCTATTTGGTTGTTCTAAGAGCATTTCTAAATCTTAGTGTTGTGCTTTTGTGACACTTCAGAGGAGGTCTTTAATTTGCCAGTGAAAATCAGCAATGTGGACATAGGGAGAAGGATGGAGGCATCAGGCCTTTGGAGTACATGTTAGACTCTGGTAATCAAGGAGAATGAGACGCCCCTTCTTTTTTGGCCGACACTTTTCTTTATTGGCCTACATTACAGTTTTCAGCTCCCAGTGTTCCTTTTCCGTTAGATGACTCTGTCTTATATATTGTTTAGGGCCCACATCTGTGAACCCTTGTCCCAGCTCTTCTCCCAGGGAAACTTAATTGCCTCTTGCTCTGTTTTCACAGTACTTTGTTCAGAATTGTATTTGTGCCTTATCTGTTCATCTATGTCTACTTCCAGATTGTAAGCTTCCTTATTGTTGTTTTGGCCCCTAAGTAGCTCTGGGCCTGACTCAATAGCTGCTTCATAATTATTGACTTAACAGAGTGAGGCAGTGTTGGGTCATGTTTAAGTGTGTTGGATCAGACCTGCCTCAATTTGAATTCTGGATCTTCCCAAGTTCTGTGACCCCCTCAAAGCTTCAGTTTGCTCCTTGGCAATTTGGGAGTGACCCTAGGTGTCCCATGCACTCACAGCAAGAGGTAAGATAATCACACAGTCCCCGGCGTAGAGTGCTCCAGGGTTGATAATTATCACTGTGGTTGGTGTGACATTTGGGGGTTACATTTGGGGAGTCAGACAGGGGCATGTGCTCCAGATAAATGGTAGGTGAAATGGAAAGAGCAGGGATCCTGTTTCAGTGACTCCTGAGTTTTAGGGTAGAGGTGTAGTGGGCTCAGAGGACCAGTTTCTGAATGTTGATGTGTTTTCCATTATTGTGAGAGAGAAACTAAAATACCAGACTGTCCTTTGCCATAATCCACTATAGATGTGCTAGGGTGTTTGGAGTAACCCTTTGAAAAATTTGCTAGTCTGTTTGGCTTCTTTTCCTGTTTGTAACTTTGTGGTCACTAATTTTGGCTTGGTGGAAGAGATTCTAATCGGCACTAAGTTGCTATTTTATTGCACATGCTAGTAGATTACTAACATAGTGTCCATTGATATTTACAAACTCTCAGTTGATCATTAAGTGTATTTTTTGTTGTTGCGTTGTTGAACATCCTAACACTGGTTCATGCTTCTGTACAAATAATGACTCTTGCCTGTCAAATGCCCGAAGTATTTTTTTTTAGCTGGAGTGTAGTTGCTGCACTTGAAGTATTATATTCGGGCAGAGAGTAACATTATGGCTTTGAAATTTAGATCTGGGTTCAGATTCCATTTTTGCCACTATTTAGCTGAGTATGTGATCTTGAGACCTTGACTTCTGATTTCCTTTTCTGTAAAATGAGGCCAGTAAAATGGAAGATGTGCCACTATTGTTATTTTTATTGTTATTAATAGGGTAAGCCAACAGCATGTATCCTAGCTAATAAGTAATATGTTCTTGATGCAGTAAACACATCACTGGAGAATATTCTTATTACTTCAGTCTCTTTCTGCACTTTCCATTCCCTGCCGAACTCCCCACCCAGATGGTTGTAAGCGGGGCTGCAGACAGCTACCGAATAAATACAATGTTAGCCTATTAGAAGGCACTGTGGTTTGGAACTGAGCAGTGTGCAGTGACGCCGTGTTCATGCCTGGCCACCATTTAAGAGCTGCGTTTCAGTATGACGCAATCCTGATAATACTGACTGGGCTAATGGAATAACTTCACAGTGCATAATGTTTCTTTGGGGACACCCAGCGAGCCAGAGGGTAAAAAATAACCATTGAGAGAGAACGTATTCAGACCATGGCATTTTGTGCAGCCGTATATTACTGCCAAACTAATAAATATTGAATCAGAGATGTCTCTACTGATACGCAGATAAACAGATAGCTAAAAGAATTGATATACTCTAGTTTAAAATGTTGAGGCAGAATTACTGACTTTAAGTTTTTAAAAGGTAAACAGTGCTGCAAAACATTTTACAGTGGGGAAGACAAAGCAATCCACATGATGTTATTAGTGGGTGAGATAAGGTTGTAAATCCACAAGGTTGGAAAATTTTATAAGTAGGCAATAAAGAGCTGGTAAATTAAAATTCATGTTTTAATGTATTCTAAGGATAGGTCTCACGGTTTGTTTTTGAGTCTGACATCACAATTATGTTTAGAAACATTTTCTTGCCTCCACTACTGCTGTCCAAAATGCCTCAGCTAGTCCTTAAAAGATAAGGGAGGCTTGCCCGTTTTATGAAATAAAAACCTGTGGAGCAGAGTTTCAGTAGCTTCATTTATACCTTCCAGATGGAAAAGGAAACTGATAAGAGATCATGCATGTGCTGTCATCTTGCCTGAAATGCTGTAATCCTTGGTTATATTTAGAGAACTTTTAATTCTAACATTTAAGGGTTCCAAGTAGCAGTAAGAGTCATGGGTTAAATTCTAAACTAGAAGACAGTTTCTTGGTACTTTCTCAGTAATTGGCATTTGTTTAATTGTAGATCTAAAAAGCCGCTAATAGGTATTAACAGTTTCAGTGAACAATGGAATTTGTTTCCCTGGACAAAGAATGAGGCAGACTCAGAAAGTTGTGTTAAATGTTTTCAACAGTTACATGGCCCAGAAAAAAAACCCATATCACTTCCCTTAAAGAAATGGAGATGAACAGGAAGCAAAAGTAGTTAATGGATATTATTGGACCTGGGAGTTCTGAATGAGTCAGTTCAATTCCTCATGGGTGTTTTGTCTAAGAGAAATTAGGGGAGTTTGCGACACAGAGCTCGTGGGGCTCCCAGTGACCTTCCTAGTCATGTTCTTTCAGAGGTGGTGGTGGTCGTGGCATCATCTTCAGATACAGGATGTGATTAGTTGTTTTCTTCACTTTGGGGACCATGTGTGGCAGTTTTAAAAATAATGCTCTCATGGTGCTTCAGGAACTAAGCCTCATGGATAAGTTCCAACACAGATTAATCTTGTCTGTAATTCTCTGTGTAGCGAATGTTGGAACAGATTTTAACACTGCTTAAAACTGAAGCATGGGTATAGTCAAAAGAGAAAAGACACTCAGAGAAGCAGCTCTATATGTGGAACTGTGATTTGCTGTATTTTGAAAATTAGAATTAATTTCTAATTTTTTGAAAAAATTAGACAAAAATTTTTTGAAAATTTTTTAAAAATGAGATGTTGCCACCAGACGCCGAGGGGCTTGGTGTGCTCCCCCCCTCTCCCCCAGCGTTTGGTTAGACAGAACTGCCAGTCTTGCCATCTAGACCGTTCAGCATATCATAACCAGTGAGCCATTCCTCTTCCTTCTCGTTCTTGTCTTATGTTTTATATTTATTTTCGGACAGAGTATCAACCTTTGTGTATGTTGTAAACTATTTTTTGGTATCAAGGTAATGCTGAACTTATAAAATGAGCTGGGAAATATTCCTCCCTCTTTTGTTTTTAGGGAAGAGTTTGTAGAGTTGGTACTGTTTTGGTAAAGTTCCCCAGTGAAAGTATCTGGGTCCAGAGATTTCTTTTTAAGAAGATTTAAAATTACTAATTCCATTTCTTTAATAAATTGTTGCTGTTGTTTAGTCACTAAGTCATGTCTGACTGTTTTGTGACCCTGTGGACTATAGCCTGCCGAACTCTCCTGTCCATAGAATTCTCCCAGCAAGAGTACTGGAGTGGGTTGCCATTTCCTTCTCCAGGGGATCATCCCTACCCAGAGGTCGAACCCCATGTCTCCTGCATTTGCAGGTGAGTTCTTTACCACTGAGCCACCAGGGAAGCCCTCTTTAGTAAGTAGAGGACTGTTAGAAAGTTTTTCTTCCTGGGTAAGTTTTGGTCGATCGTGACCTTTAAGGAGTTGGTCCATTTCACTGGAGTTGTTAAATTTGTGTGCATAGAGTTCATAGTATTTCCTTATTATCCCTTTACTACCTGTTGAGTTTAGTAATATCTCCATTGTTGATGTTTGTAATTTTTATCCCCTCTTTTTTTATTGGTCAGTTGTTCATCAGTTTTATTTATCTTCAGAGAATCAGCCCTTGGTTCCTTTGACTTACGTCAGAGGATTTTCCGATCAGTGTTACTAACTACTGCTCTTACTGTTTCCTTCTCCTTGTTTTGGATATTTTTTTCTCTCCCACCCTGCCTTCCTAGTTTTATTGAGATATAATTGACATAAGCACTGGGTATATTTCAGGTATACAGCATAATGGCTTAATTTTCATATATTGTGAAATGATTATCACAACTTTAGTTAATACCCATCATCTTGGTTAGATACAAAAAAAAGAGGGAAAAATTTTTTTTTTCTTGTGGTGATTAACTCTTAGGATTTTACTCTTAACAGCTTTCAAATATACCATACGGCAGTGTTAACTATAGTCACCGTGTTGTACATATTCGTTCTTCTTTTTTTAAATTTCTCACATTGTTAATTTGAGGCTCTTTTTATTAGAGAAGAATATAAACATTTGAATCTTCCTTCTAAGCGTTGCTTTAGCTGCATCCCACAACTTTGGATAAGTTATTTTAAATAAATAATTTAAAATATTTTGTAATTTTCCTTGAGACTTCCTCCTTACCCCATAGACTTTATTTGGTTACTCCTGATACTTTTGTATTAATTATTTCTAGTTTTAATTCTACTGTAGTCAGAGAACATAGTTTCTATGACTTGAACCTTTTAACATTTCTCCAGTGCTGTCTGATGGCCAGTATTTGGTTTATCTTGAATGTTCTATGTTTACTTAAAAAGAATGTGTATTCTGCTCTTTTTGAGTGTTCTGTAAATGTCAGTTACACCTCATTTGTTGTTGGTTATTTAACTGCATCCTTGCTGGTTTTCTTGCTATTTGTTCTTTTAATTAATGTGAGAGTAATTCCAAAGTCCCTATAATTGTGGGTTTATTTCTCCTATTCATTTCATTAGTTTTAAATTTATGTATTTTGAAGCTTTGTTAGGTGCACACACTTGGAGGACATATGCTCTTGGTGAATTGATTCTTTTATCATTACTTAGTGTTCCTCTTTATCTTTGGTAATTTTTCTTACTCTGAAGTCTATTTTGATATTAATATATTTACTCCAGCTTTCTTCTGGTTAATGGTTGCATGGTGATATTCTTTCTGTCCTTTTCCTTTTAACCCACCTCTGTCATTTTATTTGAAGTGGATTTCTTGAAGATAACATATGGTTGAATCTTCTTAAAAATATATATACTCTGACAATCTGTTGTTTAGCTGGTGTGTTTAGACTACTTTTACTCTCATTACTGGTATGCTTGAATTTACTTCTACCATTTTGTTTGTTTTGTTTGTCTCTGTTTTTTGTTCTTTTTCCTCTTCCCTGTTTTTTGTTCATTTGGACTTTTTTAGAATTTTAATTTCTTGAGGTTTTGACTGTTCTCTTTGTATAGCTCCTTTAGTGGTATCCTCGGGATTAAAATACATATGCTTTACCTAATTTACTTAAAATTACCATTTCATGTGGAGAGTAGAAGCTTACCACCACATAGATCTGTCTGCTTTCTTCCCTGTCTGTTAGGTGTGTCATATCGTGTCTGTATACGTTGAGAACCATACCAGTGTTAAAGCTTTTTCTTTCAACTATCAAATATTTTATAGTAAAGAGAAAGTGAATAGTTTATTACATTTATCTAAATATTACCATTTCTGTTGCTTTCTTTTAATTATTAAACTCTAGGTTTCCTCTGTTAGTTTCTGTTATAGCTGAAGAATTTCCTTTAGTATTTCTTTTAGAGCATGTCTGCCAGGTGCAAATTCTTTTTGTTTTCCTTCCTTTGAGAATGTCCTTATTATCTTCATTGCTGAAGGGCATTTTCACTGAATATAGAGTTCTAGGTTGACAGTTCTGCCCCTTCCTCCAGCACTTTTGAATAGAATTTTATTACTTGTGATGAGAAATTCATAATCATTCAAATTGTTACTCATAGACATTCTAATTGCTATTTTCATGTATCATTTCTCTCTGGGGCTGCTTTCAAGATTTTTTTGTCTGATTTCAGCAGTTCAGTTATGATGTATCTGGGTATGGATTTCTTCGAGCTTACCCTGTTTTGGGTTGGTTGCACTTCTTGAAACTCTGTTTGTCTTTCACCAAATTTTGAACATTTTCAGCCATTCTTCTCTTTTTTCTTCATTTTGTAGTTGGCATACAATGGTTAGTTGTATGATCTGAAGCAAAATGATTAAATATTCATATGCCTTGCAAAATGATAACTACAGTAAGTGTAGTTAACCTCTGTCACTTTTCATAGTTGCCAAGAAAGTTTTTTTCTTGTGATGAGAACTTTGAAGATTTACCCTGGGCAACTTTCAAATATTTAATACAATACTATTAACTTTTGTCACCATGCTGTACATTGTATCCCTATGACTTGTTTTATAATTGGAGTTCTGTGACTTTTGACCCTTTCACCCATTTCTGGCAACCACTTGTCTGTTTTCTGTATCTGTAAGCTTATTTTTTTTTGCTGTTTTGTTTTTAGAGTCCACGTGTAAGTGAGATCTCATAGCATTTGTCTCTGTCTGGCTTTTTTCACTTAGCGTTACTCTTGCGGCCCACCTGTGCTGTTCCAAATGGCAGGATCTCATTCTTTTTAAAGAGTGAATAATATTCCATTGTGTGTGTTTGTGTGTGCAACACATGTGCATATAACTGTCTCACATTTTAAAAATCTTCTCATTTGTCGCCGGATACTTCGGTTGTTTCCATGTTGTGGCTTCTGTAAATAATGTTGCACTGAACATGGGGATGCATGTATCTTCTTGAGTTAAAGTCTTCATTTTCTTCAGATAAGTACCCAGAAGTGGAATTGCTGGGTCATATGGTAGTTTTGTTTTTAATTTTTTGAGAGAACTCCATATCATTTTTCAAAGTGGCCAATAGTGTGGATTTATATTACCACCAAAAGCAAGAGTTTCCTTTTCTCCAGATCCTTGCTAACACTTGTTATTAATTAATTGTCTCTTTGATAATAGCTATTCTAACAAGTGTGAGGTGATTTCTTATTGTAGTTTTGATTTGCATTTCGTTGATGATTAGTGATACTGAGCACTTTTTCATCTGCCCATTGGTTGTCTGTATGTCTTGTCTTCAGATCTTCTGTCCATTTTTTAACTAGTTGCTTTTTTGCTAGCTGTTGAGTTGTATGAGTTATATTTTGAGTATTAACTTAACCCCTTACCAGTTACATGATATGTACATATTTTTTCCTATTTGCTACATTGCTTTTTCATTTTGTTGATGGTTTCTTTTGCTTTGCAAAAGCTTTTTAGTTTGATATAGTTCACACTTGTTTATTTTTGCATTTGTTGCTTTTCATGTTAAATTTTAAAAAATTGTCAGCAAGACCTTTCAGGGGAGTTTATTGCCTGTGTCTTCCAGGAGTGCTACAGTTTTAGGTCTTACGTTAAAGTCCTTAATCCACTTTGAGTTAATGTTTTCAGTATGATGTAAGATGGTGGTCCGCTTTCATTCTTTGGTCAGTGAGACTGGACCACTATCGTTTTATGATTGTCCAGTTTTCCCAGTGCCATTGATTGGAGTGACTATCTTTCTTATTGTATATCCTTAGCTCCTTTGTTGTAAATTAGTTGTTGAGTGTATATGCATGGGTTTATCTCCTAGTATGTCTATTCTGTTCCATTGATCTTTGTGGCTTTTTATGTGCATACCATTCTGTTTTGATTACTGCAGGTTTGTAATAGAGTTAGGAATCAGGAAGCATGATGGTTTGTTCTTTTTTCTCAAGATGATTTTGGCTATTTGAAGTCTTGTGTGGTACCATTCTTTTTCTCTTATCCTGGGATTTCAGTGACATGAATGTTAGACATTTTTATATTATCTTAAAGATCCTTGAGGCTCTGTTGACTTCCCCGCCCCCATCTTTTCTTAGTTAAGCTAATTTCTCTTAATCTATATTCAACTTCATTGAGTTTTCTCTTTTACCTCCATTCTGCTATTAGCCCACCCAGTGAGGTAGTTTTTTTAAAATTTTGGTTATTGTATTTTTCATTTCTAAGATTTCCATTTGGTTCTATATCATGGCTTTTGTTTACCTGCTAAAGTTTTCTATTCCATTCAAGAGTATGTACCCTTCTTGGAGTATGGTTATGATAGCTATTGTTATTTCCAATATATTGGTCATCTTGATGTTGGCATCTGTTCATTGTCTTTTTCCCTTGCTTGTTGAAATTTTTCTTAATTCTTCACATATTTACTTATTCTAGGTACTTAGAAATGAGACTCTGGGATTTTTTAAAATTCTTTGGAGAATGTTTTTTGTTATTTTGTTTTAGCAGGCAGTTGACCCAGATTCAGGCCACAGGCTCCAATTTGCCTTTTTCTTTGGGCTTTGGTTCTAATGTCAGTCCAGTTTGCAGTAGTACTTTGGGGATCATTCCTGCCTGTACACTACTGAGGGGATTAACTGGAAATCTGGCTAGTTGTCTACATCATAGTTTAGCTCTCAAGGCTTTTGATAAGTTGTTCAGGGTCAGAGTCACATATCTCAGTTTGAGGATGAGCTCAGGAGTTCATATACAACTTTATGGGGTCCATTTACCTAGTCCTTTCCTTTATGAATCTCTGATACTGTCCTGACTCCACCCCTATCCCCACCCCCCANTTTGGAACCAGTCTGTTGTTCCATGTCCAGTTCTAACAGTTGCTTCTTGACCTGCATACAGATTTCTCAAAAGGAAGGTCAGGTGGTCTTGTATTCCCATCTCTTTCAGAATTTTCCACAGTTTATTGTGATCCACACAGTCAAAGGCTTTGACATAGTCAAGAAAGCACAAATAGATGTTTTTCTGGAACTTTCTTGCTTTTTCATTGATCCACAAATAATTTAGTAAGAAATGCAAAATCATAACTATTGGGTTGGCCAGAAAGTACATTTGAGTTTTTCCATAACATCTTATGAACTCTATTTCAAAACCCAAATGAACTTTCTGGCCAACCTAGAAGCTTCGCATTCATTTTCCACTCTATAAAGGTAGAAAAAGGAGGGGAAAAGGATCATTGGATGAGACTATATTACTTTAAAAATTGGCTCAATTATAACAGACAGCTTTGCAACAGAGCTACTTTATGGCTTTGGTGAGCTCTCAGCACTTGCCTTTGCAGTCTGTCTTCTTCATTAAAAAATATTAAAAAGTATACATTATGTTTGTGTTGGTATAAAGACAAATCCTAAATATATATATTAAAATATTTTCTTCTACTTAAAAGTTAAAATTATCTTCTGAATTCAAAAGCAATTAAAACAGTTTGTGGGCTGTTAAACTTAGTGTGGGCCCTTGGCTCTGTGCCTAGTAGTTCAATTTTCTCTGGTTTAGAATGTGCTAGAAACCACTTTAGCTTCTTGCCTCTGTATTTGAAACCATTTAATCCTTCTGGATGTTAAGGTTGTGAGGTCTACAGAAGCTGTTAAACTTGATTGTGTGTGCCTGATCTACCAGGGTGATTCTGGGTTTTTTGTTGTATTTTTTGTTCTTTACTTTTTTTTTTTTTTTTTTCCAAAAGTGAAGTGATGTAGATGACAAAAAATAGGGAGTGGAAGNGGTCTACAGAAGCTGTTAAACTTGATTGTGTGTGCCTGATCTACCAGGGTGATTCTGGGTTTTTTGTTGTATTTTTTGTTCTTTACTTTTTTTTTTTTTTTTTTTCCAAAAGTGAAGTGATGTAGATGACAAAAAATAGGGAGTGGAAGTCACCTGGAGGTACAGAGTAGACATAGTTTAAAGATGTGTACATAAAATTAAACTTGGTAATGATTATTCTTTTCTGCCTTCTTTGGAAGTCACATTTCTTAATTGTGTTGCCAAGGGTGTCATACAGAGGTATGGGAATCATTTTGCAAGCCCACAAAATATGCTTCATGGACCACCTGAATCTGTTAAACCTGGGAGTTACAATGTAGTTATACCCGGTATTTGCCATTTACACCATATTATATTATTTATAATATAAATTCCTACCATCAAACCAGAATTTCTCAGAGGGGAGGCAAGAAGATTCACCTTTAACATTATCTCCAGGTGATTTTTATGGACTTAGTATGTGAGACCCAGATGTCTAATTGTAAAATTTCATTAAAGTCTGAGATTTTATGATTTTAGAATATGTGAAAAATAAGCCCACACAGAGGTAATATGTTAAGGGTGCAGTGATCCAGACTATATTCTTTGACATTGTTTTACCAGCTGAGCACAAAGGGGACGTGACTCCTTTTGTCCCTCTTCTATTTTTGCCATTGGTTAAGAGAATTTCTCCTCCGTCACATATGTAGCCTAATCGGCTGCTGTCAGAGAAGTTTCCTGAGCATGTTAAAGTGTGCAAGGGGATGCTTTTTAGTAGATGCCTGTGGAGTTGATGGCTCGCATGCTGCCTTGATCTAGGGCCTGTGGGATTCATTCTGTGTTTTTGATGGTGTGCTAAATGGCACCTGACTCCTTGTCTGAGTTCAGGAGTTTTTCCTGCTATTTAATTCATCCTCAGGGAGTGACTTTGGAATAGGAAAGACTAGAGGTAAAGCTTCTGGTATAGTAACTTTACTTGTGCAAATAGATGTATATTTCTCAAAAGTACTATTTCCCATATGAGAACAGATATTGAGAAGACCTGACTGATAGATTTTTATTCTTTAAAAAGCAAGTCGATTTTTTTTTCTGTCCCTGGAGATAGACTTGTTCTATATTTATTAGTATAATACATGCCTGTAGAAAATTTAGAAACATATAGACAGATAAAAATAATATTAGAAACCTCAACAATCCTACCACTTAGATCTACTCATTGTTGACACTTCGATACTCTTTTTTTCTGAAGGTTTTTGATGCTTTTTTTTTAGTTGAGACACACTGTACTTACTATTCTGATCCTTTTAAAGTAACATTATTTGAAAGTATTTTTATCAGTTACATAATACCCTCTCCTATGGATTCATAGTATAATTGCACATTACTGTTACAGAGAATTCAGGCTCTTTCTAACTCTGCTTCATTGTGGATACATATTTAACTGTATTTCTCATTATTTGCTGAAGAAAATAAAGTCATTGAAATATGCTTGCTGAAAATAACAGTATTTTTCCAACTACTGATACATTTTGGAAAATCATTTTTCATAAATAGTCTTTGCTTTTTATTGCAAAACTAGCAAATATGAATCTTGAGAGAAAACACTTATAATGTCTCTTGATATTCTGAGATATTTGATGCAATGACTGAAAAAAAATTATATGGTAGCAGAATTTATGGCAACTACTAAATTGATATATTGAAAATCAAGAGAAATTGTGATATCAAAAATACTCACTATATTTTTAACATCATGCTATGACTTTGGAAAGTCCTATAATATGAAGAATCATTAGATGACTATTAAGGAGATGCTGGTAAATATAAATACTGGATGTAGGAGAACTTTACAGAAATAGAAGAGACTTAAACATATAAAGAGGTTACAATTAAGAAATAGATCTGAAAAGAAAGGGGCTCTGTAAATCTCAAGCCAATAGAAAGATATTCGAATTTCTCACATATTTCTAAGTTAGATTCACATATTACTAGATTCCTGGTTTCTTGGTACAGAGAAGTAATCTAGGATAACTATGATTTACATATAGTATAATCATGAAAAGCTTCAAAGATAATGCTGACAAAAAAATGAAAAGTCTACCCCCAAACTCACCCACAAAAGGCAAAAAAAAAAAAGAGTTGTTTTATTCATTCATTCTAAAACAGATGAAAGAAAGAGAAACTTTTAGGAAGGGAAAAGGTCCCTAAAAAGTGGTCAATAGCTGGAAGTTAGCCATGACTAAGGCTAGGGTTTGGTTTCTGAGAGCCTGGATAAAGGGAATAGATGTACTTTAATATTGCCAGGAAAGATGTAATTTTGCAGCCCTGGTTTGTATTAAATGCCAGTCTTTATTTTAGCAGGAGAATGGCTCATTAACTGTACCACCATGGTCCTAGGTAAACCCTTTAGCTTAGTAAACTGGACGATTTCAGCACAGCCACCTGGGATCCTTCCTAGTTGAGACCAGCTCACAAAGGGACATCTGGATCATCACCAACTAGGCTGGACTGTACAGAATGCTTTCTTACTCAGAACCACATACCTCAGCACATCGTGTCCTAGACCCAGTCCTTAGTTTAATCACCATTGACATTGCCTTTTCACAAGAAAACACAAGACAATCATTTTATTTCTAAGAAATAGAATATGAACTTCTCAGATCTCAGTTCTCTGGGGGGTGGGGTGGGGGAGGGAGGTCTAGAATTTCTTAAATCTCAAATGGAAGGAGCTTAGTCAGCATTGTGAAAGTGAAATTGAAAGTTTACATTTATTTTAAGATTCGATTAGATAGACATTTGATTTCATAATTGTGCTCTCAGTCAGGTTCAGAATCCAATTCATGTCTTTTTTATGTGTGTGGGGGGACATTAGTGTGCAATAAATCATGTTGTTATAAAACAGTCTCAAGATAGATATTCAAGGTAGACACTCAGTCAGGTTTTTTAAACAGCTCATCATCAGTTCCTAGAAGCAATATTCAACACTCACTGACAAAGTGGAGTCTTGAACAAAGGAGCCTGGGAAGCAACTATTTTATCTGCATAGAAATTATGACTGCAATGGCTCTATCCTGGGCAGGGATGGGCTTGGAGATGAATAGGGACATATGGGCATCGAAGCTACGGAAGCATTCAAAGACTGCAAAATAAACAAAATAAGTGCTGTAAGGAGAAACTGAAGCAGAATGTTAAGTGATTCAGCAGAGTTATATGATGCCTGAAAATTCCTAGGGCAGACTCTGGAATCTGATGGAGAATGAAGATGGGGTATTTTTTCTGTACAGCAACAGATTCCACAAGAGTAGTTGCTGCTGGAATCCTGAGGAACCTCTGGCATGCTGCTTCTGATTTTTTTAAAATTCATTACATGATATCAAATATACGTCCTTCAATTCAAATAAGAGTTTACCAAGTACTCACCAAACCCAGGCATAAGACACAGGCTTTGCTCAGATGCATCACATAGGGTGAACTAACAGTCTAGAAACAAGTACTTCAAATTACAGAGAGAACCAACTGAGTTGCAATGTTACTTTCCTGACCATAAAATGTACTAACTCATAGAATCATCACCTAAAGAAAGTGAGTAAGATGTATCTACCAGGCTTCCCAGGTGGCTGAGACGGTAAAGAAAATGCCTACAATGCAGGAGACCCTGGTTCAATTCCTGGATCAGGAAGATCCCCTGGATTGGGAAATGGCAACCCAGTCCAATATTCTTGCCTAGGAAATCCCATGCACAGAGGAGCCTGGTGTGCACAGTCCATGGGGTTGCAGAATCAGACACACCAGAGCACACAAGCACAAGAAGCATTACTACAATCACTTAAAATTTGTTGAACAAAACATGGAAGGACACTTGGGAGGAAATAAGCAGGAATATGAAAGTTTTCCATCTTCTGATTTCAACTCTGTGTGTGTGTGTTAGTCATTCAGTTGTGTCAGACTCTATGTGACCCCATGGACTGTAGTCTGCCAGGCTTCTCTGTCTGTGGCATTCTCCAGGCAAGAACACTGGAGTGGGTTGCCATTCTCTTCTCCAGGGAACCTTCCCAACCCAGGGATTGAACCACTGTCTTGTGCATCGCAGGCAGACTCTTTACCATCTGAGCCACCAGGGAAGCTTCTCTATGTTATCTTAATTTCATAGTCCATCCTGCTCTCTTTATATGCTTTTTCCACCTCCAACTGAAATATAGATATATGGAAATACTTTTTTAACATTTGTATATTATTACATTTTGCCTAGTTTTTGAGATAGGACATATGATGTAATAGACTAGAAACCAATACATTTTATTTTTCCTCTTTTATTTTCAGAAGTATACACACACTCATCACACTAATACATCTGATTTTTGTAATAGTCTATTCCTTAAAAATCAGTCATCATTAATAGGCTCATTAGCAAAAAGAGACTGCTAGGGGAATGTTTCTTACACACTGGAACAAGTAAATCATCGTCTGCCCATACACCTATTTGCTATTCTGATAGTTTTAAACTGGATTTTATATAGTTGCCACAGGCTAGAGTCTCATACTGAATAGTTCAGAGTTCCAATTCCTGTAGAGTTGCACATTAGGATAATCAGACTAGTATAGTTTGAGAAATTACATGGGGCTTGAGATATTTTAAGAATTTTGGCATATAAGATCACTTGGCAATGGTCCACATCAACCAACATATAAGAGATTTGAAAAAACAAATGAGTAACAGTTTGTAATCCTTTAAATGAGATATTCCTGGTAGGTAATCCTCAAGTGAATGGAATTTTTTTCCAGTAATTCAATGAAGACTAAACTATTTTTGAGGTCCCACAGATGAAAAAAAAAAAATACGTTGGAGAAATANTAATCCTTTAAATGAGATATTCCTGGTAGGTAATCCTCAAGTGAATGGAATTTTTTTCCAGTAATTCAATGAAGACTAAACTATTTTTGAGGTCCCACAGATGAAAAAAAAAAAATACGTTGGAGAAATAAAAGATTGAAAGCCTTTTTTATTTTTAATTTTGAGTCTTCAAAAAAGTTTATTAAAATTTGTATCTAAGTAACTGTCAAGAATATTTCTATTAATGCTTTACATATTATTTTATACAAATTGCCATGAAAATGTCTTAACCTTATGAGCTATTATCTCTATTCTATAGATGAGGAAGCTGAGCCTTAGTAATTCTGTGTGTGTTAGTCCCTCAGTGGTGTCAGACTTTTTGTGACCTCATGGGGGATTGTTGCCCACCAGGCTCTTCTATTTATGGAATTCTCTGGGCAAGAATACTGGAATGGTTAGCCATGCCCTTCTCCAGGTGTTCTTCCCAACCCAACAATTGAACTCAGATCTCCTGCATTGCAGGTGGATTCTTTACACTGTGAGCTACCAGGGAAGCTCCTGATATTAGTATTAGTAATAGTGAAAGTGAAATTCACTCAGTCATGTCCAACTCTTTGCAACCCAATGGACTATATTCCATATAGTATATGGAATTCTCAAGGCCAGAATACTCGAGTGGGTAGACTTTCCCTTCTCCAGGTTATCTTCCCAGGAGGAATCTAACCGGGATCTCCTGTGTTACAGGTGGATTCTTTACAAATTGAGCTACCAGATAAGCCTAATATACTTGATTATTAAATAGGAGAGCTAGGATGAGACTCCATAATTGCAGTGTCTTGTCCTTTTGAATACTGTAAATATCATTTTGATCTGATTATATGCACTTTTATTAGTTCACATTGTAGAGGAGCAAAACTAGGCTCTCTACAATGTCTCTTTAGTATGCAGATTATTTTGAGTGGAAAATAACACACAAAAGGCTCTGGAAAAAAACTTTGATCTGTCCTCACCCCACCAATTGCTTGAAGAATTTAAAAAGGAGGGCCTTTTGGAGGAAGGAAGTTCTCACCAGAGATATCAGCAGTGAGTATGAGCTTCTGTCATGGGGGAAAGTCTTAGACAGAATCCACTCTGTGTTCAGTTGTCTCTTCAAGGACCCAGCAAACATTTGTTTATCAAATATTTGTTTTTCCATCTCCATGTCAACTGCTTTCCTCCCCTCTGAAGTCCCAAATTCCCGTTCCCAACATTCTCTTTTGCTTTCCACTGAAGATGGTATTTAAGGTAAAGACTGGCCATTTTCATGAGTTACTCAATTCTCCTGTGTGTCTTCCATGTATACATGTAATTAAGTTTGATTTTCTCCTGTTAATTGGTCTCATGCCAACTTAATTCTCATGCCTGCCGAAAGAACCTAAAAAGGTAGAAGAAATTTTCTTCCTCCCCAACAATGTGTGTGGAAAATCAGAGGACTCTCCAGTACATTTTGAACTTGTACCTATTTTTTAAATACATACAATTTGGGCCCATTCTTACTGTTCTATTCCAAACATCTACTTTACTCTCATACATATCTTAATTTTAGAAATGGTGAAACAGCTTGAGGTGTCCTCTCTTGGAAATATTTACCTCATTATCATCTCAGCAAATTATTTGTAATTTAACCCTGCTTTCAAATGCTCATGTTTCAAATAGTCCTATTATTAGAAGGAGAATTTATTTGTTTAGGGGAACCCATAAACAAATGAGAAGATATGTTCTGAAATATTTTTACAGAGATTTATTTTTACAGTACAGTAACAAGAATCTCACCATTTTCTGAATCCAAAATAAGACTTAGGGCTTGAAAATCTTGACATACAATTAAATATAATACCTGAGATTCAGAAAGTTGTTGGAAATTCAAGATATCAGGCATAGAATAAACATAGTCATTCCATCAGTGTGGCCTTTGCCGACCTAGAATATGCTGCTTTTTTTGGGAGGGAAGAATAAATATTCAGCTTTCTCCTTTTCTTTATAGCATATCCTCATATGTTCATTTAAAAAACATCAAGTATATTAATTTGTATATGAGCAAGAATTGTATGTAGAATATGTTATGTTCAGCACAGCAAATGTACCTGGTACATAATAGATATTCATTTACAATTATTCAATGTGTGAATGATCAAACAAATAAAATAATGAATTAATGGTTTTCCTATGATACAAATTCTATCTCCTTTGCCTATTTGAACAAGTGACTTCTAGAACACCATCTAAAAATATGTCCCAAATAACAGTGCCCTTTCAAAGATCAAATGACATGGAGAATGCAGAAATCTTTGTAAAACTTTATATACATTTTAGGCTATGTTGAAATGCACAAAAACCTCTCTGAGATTATTTCAAATCCACAATTTTAGGTCAAATGCCAACATTATTAGTGATTTTCAGGATATCTTCTTTGAAGGGAATATGTGAATATAAATTTTGTGATTTTAAAATTTCTCTATATTGTAGTATGTGTTTATTTGCAATTTTTCCTTTTAAACATTCAAAATAGCTTTTCCTTGGAACTATTTACTCCATATTTCCATAGTATAAAATATGTTACTTTTAAAAATTCAAATTGATCCATTAGTTAAATTGTAAATCCATTTGTTTAATCTATTGCCTCTTTCCTCACAGATTTCAACCAGGTAATAGCATTGATTATTTCTATGATTTGGATAAGGAACACAAAGTTTAAATGCAGTATCTATTGTCCTAGATCAGGAATATCTGTTAGTACCATGACCTATTTTAATTTGTATAATTACTGTACATATATATTTATTGTATGACCTGTATAATAAGAGGCATTTTATTTTAGGAAATAAAATGAAATTATAATTATAGAAATTATAATGTAATGAAATTATATTATAATTACAGAAATTATAATATAATGAAATTATACTATAATTATAGAAGAGATTATGCTACAAAGACATTAGAAAATACAAGATATTTTACATAGTGCTATCAGTAGATTCCAGCTAAACTGAGTTTAAAATACTAGAAAAAAATAGATTTCACTTTCCTTCTCGAACATAATGATATGCAATATATGCAAAATGGATATTGAAGCAAATACCTGTTTTATAGAAAATGCATTGCAAGCTTTTTTCAAAGGCTATTTTCTTCTGTAATACTGCCAAGGGCAATGTGATCTTAGTTTGACTGAAGTATCCCAGTCATCACATTAGGAAAAATGCACAGTTGGGTAGTTTTTTTCAAATTTCAAGAGCTTACCAGAAGTTATATCCTGCACTTCTGCCATTACATATAAGACAGCTCAAGTTTGCAAAAGGAAAAAGAAAAGTTTCATTTATTTTTTAATGTAGAAAATTTGTTTTATGGTGGCAATAAAAGGGACAAGAAACAAAATTACACTAAATCTTACAAATTTGAAAAATTAGTAAGATTAAAAAAATATTGGCCTATTATTTATTTATAATGCTGTGTTAGTTTCAAGTGTATAGCAAAGTTATTCAGTTATACTATACATACATTCATTCTTTTTTAGGTTCTCTTCTCATATAGGTTATAACAAAATATTGAGTAGAGTTCCCTGTGTTATATAGTAGAGCCTTGTTGATTATATATCTTATATATAGTAGTATGTGTATGTTCATCCCAACTTCCTGACTTATCCCTTTCCTCTCCATGTTTCCCCTTTGGTTTGATTTCAATATCTCTAAGTCTGTTCCTGTTTTGTGAATAAGTTCATTTGTATCATTTTTGAAAATTAGATTCCACATATGAGTGCTACTTTATGCTATTTTTAAGTCTGAAAAAATTGTGTCTATTCTTATAATAAATAGCTTACTTTGAAGATAAATTAATAATGCTCAAGAAATGATGTATCCTAATAAATATATGACACTTTATTTGACAGAGGTATTTTGAACTTTTCTACCATTCCTCCAAGAGTTCATGGTGGAATTTATTGAAAATTAAATGGCATAAAATTAATTTATTTTTGACTCTTATGTAAGATAAGAAGTCAAATAAGATAAATCTTCAAAATGAGTATTTGCAGATGATTTTTCTTTAAGCATTATAACTTATTTTTATTAAATTTTGTCCCTGTAATATACAAAAAGAAAAATGAATATTGGCAGAATTTTCTAAGCAAGAATACTGGAATGGCTTGTTATTTCCTCTCCAGCAATCTTCCCAACCCAGGAATTGAAACTGCAGCTCCTGCTGCATCTCCTGCATTGGCAGGCAGATTCTTTACTGCTGAGTCACCAGGGAAGTCTATATTGAAGTTCATAAAATGCAAATAGTTCTATCACTCAATTATGTACCCATTTTTATATACCCACTTGTCTCCTTCTTAAAAAATTTTGGAGATCGGTATTATAGATAATTATTCCCACTATATATATAGAAATCTTCCAAAAACATACCTTAAACAGCAGTCTGTTACTAAGTACTGTTCCTCTTTTCCTCTGTCTCTTCCTTTTCCTCCTTTTTTATTGCTTTTGTGATTGAGCTAACCCTATAGTCAGGTCAGGGGCACATTCTCAGAAAATTGAAATATTTTTTTGAGTTAGGTTATTTGTGAAGCTTTATTCTAGGAACTCACTAATATAATAGTGAAGAGAATCTTCAAGCTCTCTGTCTTCAGGAAATTAACTTTCAAGCAAATAAAAAATTAAAAACATAATAAAAATGTAGTTTAACACAACATGATTTCATAGTGTTATATGAAAATATTAAAATAAAATAAGATGATGGAATGTAATACAGGTGAGGTGGAAGTATATTCAAGAATGGTGCTATTTCACTGGAAGGCTCAGAGATGTTTCTTGGTGAAAGTGACCTTTAGGCAGAGATCTGAAAGATGAAGAAAAGGAGATGCCATGGCTGACTGTGTGTGAAGAGGATTTTAAGCAAGATTCTAAGAAAGGAAAGTGGAAAACCAAAAAGCCCAATGTGGCTCATTCTCGAAGGGATGTGTGCAAAGAGATGAGGTGGATAAAAGGCAGGAGCAGAGGCTGTGGTGAGCAGTTCTACAAGATGAGTTAAAAGTAAGAGAGATTTTCTTATATAAAATGACACTGGCACACACTAAATTCTTCATGAGTACGTCACAAGATGTCCTAAAAACCATATGGAGATGGGCAACTGATATCTGCAGATTCATTTTTATTATTAATCAGATGAGAAATAAGAGGAAGATGTGACCTCTTCCTTCTGGTGAATATTTAACTCAGTTATTCATGATCAAGTTTACTGCCCCTAAGTTAACACATAAAAGCTATTTGACCCATGTCTAAGTGTGAACAACCAGTGAACTAGTACTGTTTACCATCACCTGGACTGTTCATAAGGCTAGACCATATTTGTCCCTGGGCCTCTCCCTCTCTCATCCTTCATCATAACTGTTTCATTTACATTCTCTCCTACTCTACCTCCAACTCACTTGTCTTTGCTGATGACTATCTTTAAAAGAGTTGAAGAAAATACAAATCGTCAGAGTTCCTTCAGCTCACTTTTCTCCCTGCCTTCAGAATAAATTCAATATTTATGTTCTTTCCTCTGAACTTAACAGCAAGAAATTTCCTTCTCTATCCTTTCTTTCCAGAACAATCTCTTCACCTGATTCTGACTCCCATCCTACATGCCTTATCTGAGAGTTTGCTTTTTAGTTTATTTTTCTCATATTTCATTAGTCTCCAACCCTCCCTCTCTTCTTTTCCGTCCTGCAGTTCTACCTCCCTTCCACTTTCCCTTTTTCCATTTACCTTTCTTCTTTGAAGATGTTAAACTTATTTAAATATCTAAGCATGAAACAAAATAAATAGTTGAAAATCTTTCTAATCTTCCCCTTCCTCTAGACCCACCATCCTATTTGCTGTTTCCTTTTTATTATGCAAATCTTTTGATATAAAAGTTGACTTTATCTAGCTTTATTCCCACAAACTTGATTGATATTTCATCATATAATATGAAGGCTCTTCATTCATCTCCTTTCTTAAAAATGTTCACTAAATTTACCTCTTTTCCACATTCACATAGAAAAGTTTACTACATTTTTCTAAACTCAATGATCTCTTTTGATTCTCATTCTTTTGACTTATACTTTATGATATTCTTGACCATCTCTGAAAAATTTTTTTTTCAGCAGCATTAGTGAAAGAAAATCAATATACAAAGAAGTGCACATATTTAATGTGTTCAATTTGATATGTCTAGACACAGACAAACACCTGTGAAACCATTGGCACAACCAAAATGATAGACGTATATAGCACCTCACACATTTCCTGTGTTCCTTTCTTTGTTTTGTTATAAGGATATTGAACATAAGACCTACTCTCAAATTTTGAAGTGTACGCATCATGCAGTTAATTATAGGAACAATATTGTACGAAAGAGATATAGAACTTATTCATCAAATGTGACTGAAACTTTATATTCATCAGTTGGAAGAAGAGTATACACGAGAACATAAAGGTTTCAGCTGTGAGCAGATGAGGAGGAAGTATCCTTTGTTTTGAGGAAACCTCTCCTTTTTTCTTCCTGCTTGTTTTAGTCTCTTGATGGTTTCTTCTCCTTAGCCCACAGCTTAAACATTTACGTGTTTCAGGGTTTACTCTTCTACTTCTCTTTTGACTTTGTATGTGTGTGCCTGGTGATTACAAAACATGGGTCAAACTGATTCGATGTCTGTTTTCCCTTCACTTCCTTCTTAAATTCCTATTGTGACAATGATAAGACTCATACAAACCCCACAGGTAGGAACCGCAGCATTTTAAATCTTTTCCTTCAATACCCACACCCAATCAGGAACTAAATCTTCCAGATTAAGTGCTTCTCAAACTATCTGTGGTGAAGTAAACGTGTTTTAATGACTATATCACTCTATCTTTTCCATGTATGCCCTAAATCCAGTCTATTTTAATAGTTGCTTAACTGATGGTACTGCTTCTTGACCTTCCCTAATGTTGGTTTTTATTCATTCTGAAGTTGTTTAAAAATTTCTTTCATTCTATAACAAAAGGAAACAATGGCAACCACATCTGCTGTTTCCTGCTAAGTCCTTATATAACTCTTCACAAATTCACTTCAGACCATAGCTCAAACTACACAGAATTCACTGATCAACAAATATGTCACTTTATTTTCATAAGCTGTTCCCATGTCCTGGAATGTCCTTCAACATCTTAACCATCTGGCAAAATCCTAGTTAGCTTCAAGGCCTGGATCACACATCATCTCACTCATCATCTTTTCTGACAAGTATATTGTAAACAGTCCAGGCCTACTTAACTTTCATGAATAACGAAAAAAACATGAGCTCTGGAGTGACTCAATTTGGATCCAGCCATTGATAGTCAAGAGTTATATTTTCAGTCATATTTCATATTTAAAGTTCTCTGAGCTGCAGCTTCTTATCCTTAAGCATCAAAATAATATCAATACTATTGAGTATTGCTGCTTAAATAAAAGATGTACAGATTATAAATCAATCTGTATAGTCCTTGGCACACAGAATGTAGATAATAGTAAAAAATTTTTGGCCTCATTTGTAATAATTTTAAATATTTTCATTATTTAATTATAATTGCATCACTATATATCTTCCTCTGTTTTAATGCTATGTTCTTTCATTTCTTTATTCAGTATAGCACTAGGATGGAAACAAAACAGATATCTTATATATGTTTGATGAGTATGAATTAATAGCTTGCAAGAGACAGCAGTGGAAGGAAGCCATTTTCCTCTCATAAATACCCACTTTCCTTTTGCTTTTTAACTAGAATTTAATTTTTGTTGGTTTTTGACATGTATTATTTGGACATTTGTACAGGTGTTTTAATGAAAAACAGTCTTAACACTGTCTATAATGACTGTAAATTATATGGCTTAACTTTCCTCATAAGAAGAAAACAAGCTACTTTAATTGAAAGATATTTTAGGTGTGCATCTCAGCAGGGCAAATCATATTATCAATCAATTGCTACTTTTACTCCCAATCCTAAGAAGAAAGTTTCAGTGTCCCCAAAGTCTGTCAATCTAGACCCTGCAAGAGAGCCATATCACCACAGGAGGATAGCATCCAANTGAACATAAGACCTACTCTCAAATTTTGAAGTGTACGCATCATGCAGTTAATTATAGGAACAATATTGTACGAAAGAGATATAGAACTTATTCATCAAATGTGACTGAAACTTTATATTCATCAGTTGGAAGAAGAGTATACACGAGAACATAAAGGTTTCAGCTGTGAGCAGATGAGGAGGAAGTATCCTTTGTTTTGAGGAAACCTCTCCTTTTTTCTTCCTGCTTGTTTTAGTCTCTTGATGGTTTCTTCTCCTTAGCCCACAGCTTAAACATTTACGTGTTTCAGGGTTTACTCTTCTACTTCTCTTTTGACTTTGTATGTGTGTGCCTGGTGATTACAGAACATGGGTCAAACTGATTCGATGTCTGTTTTCCCTTCACTTCCTTCTTAAATTCCTATTGTGACAATGATAAGACTCATACAAACCCCACAGGTAGGAACCGCAGCATTTTAAATCTTTTCCTTCAATACCCACACCCAATCAGGAACTAAATCTTCCAGATTAAGTGCTTCTCAAACTATCTGTGGTGAAGTAAACGTGTTTTAATGACTATATCACTCTATCTTTTCCATGTATGCCCTAAATCCAGTCTATTTTAATAGTTGCTTAACTGATGGTACTGCTTCTTGACCTTCCCTAGTGTTGGTTTTTATTCATTCTGAAGTTCTTTAAAAATTTCTTTCATTCTATAACAAAAGGAAACAATGGCAACCACATCTGCTGTTTCCTGCTAAGTCCTTATATAACTCTTCACAAATTCACTTCAGACCATAGCTCAAACTACACAGAATTCACTGATCAACAAATATGTCACTTTATTTTCATAAGCTGTTCCCATGTCCTGGAATGTCCTTCAACATCTTAACCATCTGGCAAAATCCTAGTTAGCTTCAAGGCCTGGATCACACATCATCTCACTCATCATCTTTTCTGACAAGTATATTGTAAACAGTCCAGGCCTACTTAACTTTCATGAATAACGAAAAAAACATGAGCTCTGGAGTGACTCAATTTGGATCCAGCCATTGATAGTCAAGAGTTATATTTTCAGTCATATTTCATATTTAAAGTTCTCTGAGCTGCAGCTTCTTATCCTTAAGCATCAAAATAATATCAATACTATTGAGTATTGCTGCTTAAATAAAAGATGTGCAGATTATAAATCAATCTGTATAGTCCTTGGCACACAGAATGTAGATAATAGTAAAAAATTTTTGGCCTCATTTGTAATAATTTTAAATATTTTCATTATTTAATTATAATTGCATCACTATATATCTTCCTCTGTTTTAATGCTATGTTCTTTCATTTCTTTATTCAGTATAGCACTAGGATGGAAACAAAACAGATATCTTATATATGTTTGATGAGTATGAATTAATAGCTTGCAAGAGACAGCAGTGGAAGGAAGCCATTTTCCTCTCATAAATACCCACTTTCCTTTTGCTTTTTAACTAGAATTTAATTTTTGTTGGTTTTTGACATGTATTATTTGGACATTTGTACAGGTGTTTTAATGAAAAACAGTCTTAACACTGTCTATAATGACTGTAAATTATATGGCTTAACTTTCCTCATAAGAAGAAAACAAGCTACTTTAATTGAAAGATATTTTAGGTGTGCATCTCAGCAGGGCAAATCATATTATCAATCAATTGCTACTTTTACTCCCAATCCTAAGAAGAAAGTTTCAGTGTCCCCAAAGTCTGTCAATCTAGACCCTGCAAGAGAGCCATATCACCACAGGAGGATAGCATCCAATACAGGAAAAGATTTAACTGTTTTCTACAGTTATTTATTTCTGAATTTTTAGGGGCTTTTAAAATAATATTTAGTATAAATTTCTAATCAGATAAATACACCTGTGTGTGTGTGTGTGTGTGCACGCACGCATGCGCGCGCCTACATGTGCATTCTCTGTAGGTAAAAATAGAAACTCCTATTTGGTTCATTCTATTTTACTCAGAGAAAAGTTTTGCTCTAGAAATTTTTGATTTGTGGCAGCAGATACTGCAGTACATAGAGGTCAAGAGAAAGAAGAAAGAGAGAATCAGTGAGATGTGGCAGAATTATGTTTTGCATTTATATTACTCATGAAATGTTGTAGACTATGGTAATATATTTAATAGGGAGGATCCTGAATTAATGTTCTGTTTTCTAAGGGAAAATATTAAGAGGTTATTTTCTTCAAAGCATAGAGAGAGTAGATAATGTTAAATTACCAATTTGAAATTGAATTTACATAAATAAGAGGATATAGAAAAATAATTTAAAAACACACATTCATAATTTTGAGTCTGTTTAAAAAGTCAAGACAAGAGATAACTAATTCAGGAAAAAGTTTATCTATGTGCTTTAGGCAACTTTTAAAGCAAAGATAAACTTTTGCATTTCAGTTTCAAACTATATTCTAAGGCACATGATAAGCCATTTGGCAGACTTATCTTGTTTGTTAGAATGACCATTGAGGAAAGGAATAAAATTATATCCATCTGAAAAGATAAGCTTACTATTGAAATGGAGTATTTACCTTTCCATCTGAATTTTGTTAGACGGTTCATTAGAAATTTTTTCAAAGAAAAAAAATGCCCATTTCAATAAATTAAACATTTAGACCTTTTGTTTGAATCTCATTTCTAAAGTTCTGACACCAAACATATATGAAATCTAGAAAGTAAATAACTTGATTGTGAATACAAGCAAAATCTATATTATAAACTGGATTTTTAAATTCTGCTGCTGCTGCTGCTAAGTCATTTCAGTCGTGTCCGACTCTGTGCGACCCCATAGACGGCAGCCCACCAGGCTCTCCCATCCCTGGGATTCTCCAGGCAAGAACACTGGAGTGGGTTGCCATTTCCTTCTTCAATGCATGAAAGTGAAAAGTGAAAGTGAAGTCGCTCAGTCGTGTCCGACCCTCAGCGACCCCATGGACTGCAGCCTTTCAGGCTACTCCGTCCATGGGATTTTCCAGGCAAGAGTACTGGAGTGGGTTGCCATTGCCTTCTCCGTTTAAATTCTATGTAGTACCTATTGGTTGACTGAAGAATTCATGTTGATCATACAGTTGGTGACCATTTGTTTTTCATTGAGGGGTGTGTGTGTTCCGGTGTGTGTGTTCCTGTATGTGAGAGAAGGAGAGAGAGAACATAATACTTCCTAATCTGTCCAATAAAAAGGTGAATCAGTTACAAGGTGTGAGAATATTATTTACTTTCTTCCTTGGAAAACATCTGAAACTGACAGGAGTATGTGATATCAGTTTTATGATAAGTGTCTCTGAGATCAGAAGGGGAGGCAAAGAGACTATTACAAGAATCGGAGAATACAGTTAATAGGTTCCTTTTTTGCCTTCATTCCATGAATGCAGCAAACAATGGACAGCAAACTGTACTTAAGATTAATGAAACTATTCTGTCAGTTTGAAAATGATCAGAGTAATACTGTCAAAACAGTAGAGTTTCGGTTATCTGAACATAACAATTTCTGATTCCAAAGATCCTGCACCTTCAGTTCCCAGATTCTCCTATCTTTCACACCTAGTGGGCTTGTTGCCAGGAGAAAATGCGCAGCTGTTAACTGACATTTATTTTAAGATGTTCCCTTGTCTGCTTGTACTCTGGTGCAGTCCTGTGACTCAAACGTGAGGAAGATGGAAAGATCAAATTACACAGCTCGCTTTTTTCTGCCTGAAGTTTTGATCTCCTAACAGAACATTTCAAATTAGAAAGATCATTTTTATAACCAGGAATAGGGAGAATTAAAAACAGTAGTTCCCCAGGCATAACTCTATCATTACATATGCTATACTATTTTTAAATTTGCTAATTGTCTGTCTCCCTCACTAAACCAAGAGCTCCTTAAAAGACTGCGTTTTGTTCATGTTTTATTCCCAGATTATTTAATAATGTCTTGCACATAGGAAGGTACTTAATGTGTGTTTTCTTAAATAAAATGAAAAGTTCACAAAACAACGGCATGATATGCTGATATATTATGGGGAAAATGCTGATTTCAATTTTAAAGCTTCTACATTTAATTTCTAAAATCTTTGCACTTTATACAAACTATAGCTAGAAATTAAAATGTGTAGTAAACTTAATTGAGGTTTAAAACACTTTAAAAATAAGTGTGTTCAATTATGACTGTAGTATGTATTTTATTCTATTCCATTATTTTATATAAATATAATATTTTTAAATAATTACCTTCAGCTGGAAAACTGATTCCTTAAATTATGTCACCTAAGTTTGTGTGTGAGTGTATAAATGTATACATGTGTTTGCCTGTATGTGTATATGTATAGTAGTGTGTCAATGTATTTAAGATATATATCTAACATATATTCTATACTATAGAGTATCCATTGTAGGTATATATGTAAATTTAAGAGTACAGACTTTCCTCAACTTGCAACCAGGTTACATCCTGACAAATTCATTGTAACTTGAAAATATTAGGTCAAAAATACACTTAATGTACCTACCCTACTGAATATCACAGCTTAGCCTAGCTTACATTAAATGTTCTCAGAACACTTACCTCAGCCTACAGTTGGGCAAATGTATCTAATATAAAGCCTATTTTATGATAAAATGTTGACTATCTTATGTAATTTACTGACTACTGAACTGAAAGTGAAAAACAGAATGATTGACTGAGTAAAGAAAGGCTGTAGGTGTATGGGTTGTTCATCTTTGTGATCACATGGCTGACTGGGCACTAAGGCTCCGTGCCTCATCCTCAAAACAATAAAGCATGTGTGGAACCACATATGGCCAGCCTGGGAACAGACCAAAACTCAAAATTTGAAAAATGATTTCTATTGAATGCTTATCACTTTCATAGCATCCTAAAGTCAAAAAAGTTACTAAGTTGAACGATTGTAATCAGGGGACTTTCTGTATAGATATATATCTCTATATAGATTTAAGATTATAGATATTTATCTCAAATTCATCTACAAACAAAGATACACAAATATTCAACATACAATTGTTCATTATATATCTTTGTTATAGAAATATAGTAATGCCATATTTGGGAACTAAAATGTCAGAGTTACAGCTAATAATTCATATAGGATTATTTCTTTAAAGAACCCAAACAGCTTATGTAAGTTTTAGTCCCAGTAGCTAAGTTACAAAGAACAGAAAATTGTGTATATGTGTATGTGTGTGCACACATGGAAGTAAGACTTTTAGAATCCAGAAACACAGGGTTCTAAAAACACAGGCCACTTATAGAACCATACTGTTCTTTTAATTTGACCAGATCTTTTCTGAACAGGATGGATAAAAGGAATAAGACTATTTCCTAATCAATGGTTTCCATTAACAAAGCCTGTCTGTGTGCACATGTGCACTTGAAGAAGAATTGAGAGTTAGGTAGTATTTCTATTTTAAAACTATATTTTAGTGTTTTATTTAGTGGGGAAAGGTCTTTAAGGTATAAATAATTTAAGAATTCAATTTTATTGGAAAATGTAATTTCTGAATTTTGATTTTTCCCTTGAACATGGAATATTATTTATTCAGAACATGCTAACTGATCACTTAACAAATGACAACCTATTTCTAATTCATCTAAAAAAAAATGTCAATTTTACTTCCTCTGCTCTGAATCCTTTGTATTTACATTGCTCAGAAAACAAAGCATTCATTCATTTGGTGAAGACTAATTGTTAAGAAGACTTTGCAGTTATTTTACAGCATTACATGTTTTGTTTTATGGTATATAATGGGAGTTTTTAAGGGTAATTTACTATTTGCCTCTATTGCAGCAACAAATAGTCACAAAACATTTTGCAGCATGCTGGCACCTGCACAAGGCTGTGATTTATGAATATGCTAATGAGATTGCATCCAGAACTGGCAAAAATTCAGGACTCACACACAATTACAGTTCTGGCAGCCCTCAGTGCTATGATACCAAGCCTGACAAGAAATATTTAGGTTAATTAATACAAGGTGTGGCTTCTTATATTCAGAATGTGAAACATGTATAATATTATAACTATTTCGGAATCAAGATGTTTTACTTATTGCAATAGTTTTCTCACTGTTATTGTTGGAATATTTAACAAAGGTTTTAAGAATTATTTTGTACTACTTCATTCTGTTAAGTACCTGAAAGATTAGTTTCTCTACCAAGCTTGTTGTGTAAATTATGCCTGCCATGATTTTATTCCTTGTTACAAAGCAACGTTAGATGCCAGAAGTGGTCCCTGGTATTTTCAGAAGAAGAGAGTCCTATTGTTTTACCTAATGTGTGGTACAATCACTTTCTGAAGCTGCAAGAAGCTCAGCTTACAAAGCAGTGCTTTCCTTCAATAATATAGCAAGGGCCTAGATTTTCCATTTCTGCTGAACAAAAGACTTCTTGTAAATCTCATAAATGTTTATTAGTGTTGGAAGTTTCTTCCAAATATAAAAGCACATAAATATTCAGAAGTTTACCGCGCTGTTACCTCTCTTTAATGACTGAATTAAGATAGTTCAACAAAAGCAAAGCTGAGATAAAATATAACAGGCCTGCCTGGAGCCAAATCATATTAAACCCAGAGCCCTCTACTCCATCATGTATGGAGTTCCATAGCATGCTTAGTAGTTCTTTGGTTTTATGGTTGTTTTGTCTCATTTATCATAAATTTGCATGTATTTATTCTTAACTTTAATATTTCTCTAGGCATCTCTGAAAAATCACCCTCTACACAGAGAAAAAATCAAATAGTCCAATCTGATAGCTGTCCCAGATGAATTTTATTCTTTCATTCTAACACACAGAGTCATCATTCTTAAGACTGGTCATCGTTCACTTTTCTTTTTCTACTTGAACATGACTGAGAATACCACCAACCATCATTAGAAATAGTGGCTTCTCAACTGTTACTTTCATGGGAGTCGAGATGGAAGGATTGGTGTTTTCAAAATCTGGATCAAAGTGTAATTTGAAAAGGCACTTCAGACAACTCTGTCTCCTTTCTTATTCCTGTCTTCATCCCTGTTAACTGAGTGTCTCTGATATCTGATACAGTATATGAGAAAAAAAAAAAAAAAAAGAACTCATATATTGTGGAGAAGATGGATAGATCTTCATTCTGTTTCTGTGACACTTGGGGGCAAAATTAGAGAGAAAGTTAAGTCCATATTTTTGGCTGTGTATGAAACTTAAGATCTATACTTAATGGAGTTAGTGCTTTTTATGGCAAGAAGTTTGCTTATTGCCAACCATTTTCTCCTATTTGTTACATTTGACAAATATCTAATAAACATTTACATGTCTACTATGAATATCAGTTCAGTTCAGTTCAGTCACTCAGTTGTGTCTGATTCTTTGTGATCCCATGGACTGGAGCACGCCAGGCCTTCCTGTCCATCACCAACTCCTGGAGTTTACTCGAACTCATGCCCATTGAGTCAGTGATTCCATCCAACCATCTCACCCTCTGTTGTCCCCTTCTCCTGCCATCAATCATTCCCAGCATCAAGGTCTTTTCAAATGAGTCAGTTCAGTTGGCCATCGTGTGGCCAAAGTATAGGAGTTTCAGCTTCAGCATCAGTCCTTCCAATGAATATTCAGGGCTAATTTCCTTTAGGATGGACTCATTGGATCTCCTTGCAGTCCAAGGGACTCTTAAGATTCTTCTCCAACACTATGGTTCAAAACTATCATTTTTCAGTATTCAGCTTTCTTTACAGTACAACTCTCACATCCATACATAACTACTGGAAAAACCATAGCCTTGACTAGATGGACTTTTGCTGGCAAAGTAATGTCTCTGCTTTTTAATATGCTGTCTAGGTTGGTCATAACTTTTCTTCCAAGGAGTAAGCCTTTTAATTTCATGGCTACAGTAACCCATCTGCAGTGATTTTGGAATCCAAAATAATAAAGTCTGTCACTGTTTCCACTGTTTCTCCATCTATTTCCCATGAAGTGGGAAGTAGATGGGACCAGATGCCATGATCTTCACTTTCTGAATGCTGAGTTTTAAGCCAATATTTTCACTCTTCTCTTTCACTTTCATCAAGAGGCTCTTTTGTTCTTCTTCACTTTCTGCCATCACGGTGGTGTCATCTGTATATCTGAGGTTATTGATATTTCTCCTGGCAATCTTGATTTCAGCTTGTGCTTCATCCATCCCAGCGTTTCTCATGAAGTACTCTGCATAGAAGTTAAATAAGCAGGGTGACAATATATAGCCTTGCCATACTGCTTTCCCTATTTGGAACCAGTCTGTTGTTCCATGTCCAG
>SJYV01048281.1:469314-482066 GCA_006410875.1 Neotragus pygmaeus | reverse complement strand
AGTATTGGAGTTTCAGTTTTAGCATCCGTCTTTCCAATAGGATGGACTGGTTGGATCTCCTTGCAGTCCAAGGGACTCTCAAGAGTCTTCTCCAACACCACAGTTCAAAAGCATCAATTCTTCGGAACTCAGCTTTCTTCACAGTCCAACTCTCACATCCATACATGACTACTGAAAAAACCATAGCCTTGACTAGAAGATGTGTATAAGAGACAGCAATAAACTGTGGAAAATTCTTCAAGAGATGGGAATACCAGACCACCTTACCTGTCTCTGAGAAGTCGTTATGCAGGTCAAGAAGCAACAGTTAGAACTGAACATGGAACGACAGACTGCTTCCAAATTGGGAAAGGAGTACGTAAAGGCTGTATATTGTCACCCTGCTTATTTAACTTACATGCAGAGTACATCATGTGAAATGCTGGGTTGAATGAAGCACAGGCTAGAATCAAGATTGCAGGGAGAAATATCAATAGCCTCAGGTATGCAGATGACACCACCCTTATGGCAGAAAGCAAAGAGGAACTGAAGAGCCTCTTGAAAATGAAACAGGAGAGTGAAAAAGCTGGCTTCAAAAAAAAACGAAGATCGTGGCATCTGGTCCCATCACTTCATGGCAAATAGATGGGGAAACAATGGAAACAGTGACAGACTTTAGTTTCTTGGGTTCCAAAATTACCTCAGATAGTGACTGCAGTCATGAAATTAAAAGACACTTGCTCCTTGGAAGAAAAGCTATGACCAACCTAGACAGCATATTAAAAAACAGAGACATTACTTTGCCAACAAAGATTCATCTAGTCAAAGCTATAGTTTTTTCAGTAGTCATGGATGGATGTGAGAGTTGGACCATAAAGAAAGCTGAGCACCAGAGAACTGATGCTTTTGAGCTGTGGTGTTGGAGAAGACACTTGAGAGTCCCTTGGACTGCAAGGAAATCCAACCAGTCCATCCTAAAGGAAATCAATCTTGAATATTCATTGGAAGGACTGATCCTGAAGTTGAAGCTCCAATACTTTGGCCACCTGATGCATTGGCAAAGACCCTGATGCTGGGGAGGATTGAAGGTAGGAGGAGAAGGGGATGACAGAGGATGAGAAGGTTGGATGGCATCACTGACTTGATGGACATGAGTTTGAGCCAGCTCCGGAATTGGTTGATGTACAGGGAGCCCTGGTGTGGTGCAGTCCATGGGGTTGCAGAGAGTTGGATGTGACTGAAGTGAACTGAACTGATGCTCATTCCCCCCCGCTGACCCTCATGCTTCTCACTTTAGAATCTGCTTAATCCCATATGTGTAGATTATGTAGGATCTTTTTTTTATGTAAAGATACAAGTGTATTTTACAGATGTATAGTGGACTCTTGATGTTCATGGGAGAAATACATCCAGACATTAATGACTTGACAAGTTAGCAAATTGTGTATATGCTAAAGCTCTCCAGCACAGATTTCTTAGGGAGCCCTTTTTTCACATTGTTGTTATATCATCAGAATTTCTGACTGAGTGAAAATGCTGCACTGTGACGTGGTTGCCCAGTGGTTGACTAGGTTGCTCACTGTCAAACTGTTCTACAAACAAGTTGAGTTTTCTTTAGCAGTTCTTTGGAGGTACTGTGTCGGCACAAAAGTTCTTTTAAGGTTTTCCATAAGATGGTAATGGTACAAGACCCTGAATGAACTTTTTGACCAACCCAGTAGATGTGTAAAACCATTACTAATGTGCTGTTAATGCAAGTTATGATGAAAATTATGATGGATATACGAAATAGTAATTAGAGACTTTTTGAAGTGAATTTTCTTCAGGAATAGAGGTTTGCAGGAATGAAGGTTTTCAGGCTCCTAGTAGAAGTTGTGAGTTTGAGGACATTTTAATCCTCAGGAATTGTCTTTGTAAAGGAGATTGCTGCAGAGTAGCTGTCTTGGTATTAGCAGTGCTAGTGGTAAAGGACCCGCCTGCTGATTCAGAAATCATAATGAGACGTGGGTTTAATCCATGAGTTGGGAAGATCCCCTGCAGGAGGGCATGGCAACCCACTCCAGTATTCTTGCCTGGGAAATCCCACAGACAGAAAATCCTGGTGGGTTACAGTCACAAAGAATTGATCATGACTGAGCAGCGAAACAACAGCAGCAGCTCGTTTGGACCATAAAGAAGGGAGTGAACAGTCATAGGTGTTTGTGAATCAGTACAGCCCAGATCCATGATTTGTGTCTGCTGCTGCTGATTGCATCATCTATGCAGCAGAGTTTTAGAACTGGCTTGCCTCCATGAGAACATCCAGACCAGAGTTCATAAATGCCTCATCTATGTGGATAAGACAGATGAAGGAAGAAGAGCACAACACTCACTGTGCCCAGGTGGAAGCTGCTGCCAGTCAGTTGGAGTTGGCAGAGCAGATGGAAAATATTGACATCTAGAGCAGAGTCTACACAGGGGGCCTGTCTGTGCCAGATCCTAAGGATGCTTTTATCTTTTTGGCTAGTGTTTTTGAAGAGTGAGAAGCTTTTTGACTATTGTTGCAAATTTTGTTCTTTTTTGAAAGATATAAATTTATGATTTTGCTGAAGATTTTTATTATTTGATTTGCTTCAGAAAAATAACTTAGGATAGTTTAGTTTATTGGAGTGGTAGCTCTCTTTCAGAATTTGGGCCATTTGAATATGAGAGGCCTTAATTGACCAGGCCCCTGAGAAACTTGAAATCTGAAAATTTTGCATGCTACTTAATTTTGTTTGGTAAGGACTGAAGGGAATCCCTCCATCTTAAAACAAACTAAAGTCAGAACCCACTGGGATTTTGAGAGATGTCATTCTTTGGTTAGTAAGATTTAACTCTCAAATGAAGCTTAAATATGTCCTTTTAAACTGATGTCGTGTGGGAAGGAATTATGTCTGTAGTTAGAAGTAATTCTGGGTTTGCACTTAAAACTGATAAATTACAGTTTTTTTTGAAATTACGGAAAACTGTCCAAAGATTTCTAAAAAGAACATGATATGATCCTTGAAATACAGCTGTAGTGAATGATTATTACCTTTTCCAGCCCCTTAAAAAAAGATAGCCTCAGATATGACATATGTGTTCACAGTGGAAACTATGAAGTGCTGAGAAAGAAGAGAAGAAGAGTATGTATAAGTGGGATAGTTTTCACCCAGACCAAGAGGAACTTAGACTTGGGAGAGCACACTGTGTTTAATTCATTTCCCAGCTTATACATAAATATTAAAATATGGAAAATCAGAGTAGATTTTAAAATGCCAGTTTCAAAGCCTAGAGGCTTTTCCTTTATATAGAAATGATTAAATATGGATTTTTCTATTAGAAGACATTTGTAAGTCAGTATCCTTTTAGAACGTTGAAGGACAGAACTAGCTTAGTAATGATTTGTTCCTGAACTAGTTGTCATAATTTCTTAAGGTTGAATCTATGTATGAGTTTCACTAATTTTATAGTAGGAAATTTATTTTTTTAATTCTAGATGTTTCCTAGATATGATACACAAGAAGGTGATATTTGATTATCCTGTTTAAGAAATCTTTCTTTGGAAACAATTTCAAATTTACAGAAAATTTGCAGGAATGAAAGCACTCCAAGAAGCATTTATATGCCCTTTGTTGAGGCCAGACATCCCCCTCATTCGCTGTAGCATTCGTGTGCCGTGCCCATTGTTCCGAAATGTTGACATTTGTATTTTCTGAGTTTAGGAATATTCTCTTACATGACTAATTTAGTTGCCTACTTTATTATGTTTTTAAAAAAATGATGTCTCATAGATGTCATCTATCACTATTTTGTCAGTTGATCCAGTAATGTTGTTGATAGTTTTTTTGCTCCCTAATAGAGGATCCCGTCTAGGGTCAGGTACTGCATTTAGACATCATGTCTCTTTAGCACCTTCCGTCTAGTCTGAAACATTTTAGAGTTTGATCTTTTATGACATTGGCATCTTTGAAACTCCTCCTCTCCCCCTGCCTTTTAAATAGAATGTTCCTCTGTTTTGGGTCAGTCTGACGTTTCTTCATGATTAGAGTCAGTTTATGCCTTCTCAGCTGAAATACATGGAGGGATGTTGTGTCCTCATGGTAATACTTCTGTGGGCACATGAAGCCCGTTTGAGAAGTCCATGTGAAGTCAAGATTTTGTCTTGACTTCTTCATTGTATAATTACTTGTTTTTCCCTCTGCAGCTGATGAGTGGTTTGTGAGGTACACTGACCGTTTAAGGAATGGAAATACCTTATTCCTCATCAAAATTTTCTCCTAGATCTACCTTTCATTTTAAATAATTCCAGCAAAAGTGGGTTGCCATTCTTTTTTTTTAACTATTGTAATTTGAAATGTAAGAGTAATATTATTAGCAGTGATTTCACTTGTTAGTGAAATATAAGAACCATAATAATGATACAAACTAGGAAAATGGGTATTAGTAATAAGAGTTTTCCAATTAAATGTTCTTGGAAAGAAAAGTGAATTACTTGTATATTTATTTGCTTTATCTTCTCACTTGTCAAATGCGTATTTGTGTGATAGTTATTTGTTTAAAAAGAGAGAAGACTGCTCTGCTTAGCATGTGAAAGTAATCTCTTCTTGCTGAGAGGAGAAATGTAGTCTGAGTCTCTTGTTTTTGCTCCTTATTTCACTCTGTCTCTACAAAGTATCTTGATATCTAAAGCCTTAAAAAATAAAAAGATTCTTGGAGAAAAACCTGTGAGAGATTTGCCAAAGCTGGTATTTTTCCACTTGTTTATTGAACTGGCTCAGACTGCGACTAAAGAGAAACACATCAAGCAAAGAGAAGCTTCTCCCATGTTGTTCACAGCTTGATTTCTGCATTTGTTCATTTATGAGAGCAACTGTAAATCTAATCTGTTGCATTTGGAATCTCTGTTTTAAAGCACTGAAGTATGGGTATTCACTGAGTTCTCAGAAGTGTCAGATACCCGTGTATGAGCAGCCAGTGCTTGCATGGTGCATTTCTACCTTAATCTGGTTGCAAAGAATAAACATCTTCCCCATTCTAACTGTCAGTGAAGTGTCCTTTCACTAGTACAGGTCCTCTGCCTCATGTTTCTGCCTTCCTGGGGTTAACTATTGTCTTGGTTCTTCTCTTTCCTTTTTTTTTTGCCTTACTCCTGCGGTCCACAGTAATAAATTGAGGTAAGCTCTGTGTACTGGAGTTGACACGAATGGACTTTAGGGACAAGGTCTGCTTTTAGCCTTCGGTATACTAATGGTTTTGGGGGAAGAAAAAGTCACATTTTTCCTACTCTTGAAGGCATTCATCACTTAACTATATTTTATTCAATTTTAATTTTTTTTTAACACCAAGAACATTTTATATTGGGTTATAGCTGATTCACAGTGTTGAGGTAGTTTCACTTGAACAGCGAAGGGACTTAACTATCCATGTACATGTATCCATTCTCCTCCAAAACCCTTCCAATCCAGACTGGTACATAACACTGAGGAGAGACCCTTGTGCTGTACAATAGGTGTTTGTTGGCTATCCATTTAAAATATAGCAGCATATTTTAAATGAGAGGCCTGTGAATAAGCATAAAATAAAAAGCAAAGACATTACTTTGCCGACAAAGGTCCATCTAGTCAAGGCTATGGTTTTTCCAGTAGTCATGTATTGATATGAGAGTTGGACCATAAAGAAGGCTGAGTGCCAAAGAATTGATACTTTAGAATTGTGGTGTTGGAGAAGACTCTTGAGAATCCCTTGGACTGAAAGGAGATCAAACCAGTCAACCCTCAAGGTTATCAACCTTGAATATTGATTGGAGGGACTGATGCTTAAGCTGAAGCTCCAGGACTTTGGCCACCTGATGCAAAGAACTGATTCATGGAAAAGACTGATGCTGGGAAAGATTGAAAGCAGGAGGAGAAGGGGATGACAGAGGATCACACGGTTGGATGGCATCACCGACTTGATGGACATGAGTTTGAGCAAGCTCTGGGAGTTGGTGATGGTCAGGGCAGCCTGGCGTGCTGCAGTCCGTGGGGTCTCGAAGAGTTAGATGCAACTGAACTGAATTGAACTGATGAATAAACATAAAACCATAAATGGTAGAGCTGTAAGTGACTCTGGAGATAGTCTTCCAGTTTCCTTTCCTTCTAGTAAGAAAGCTTAATCCTGAAGGTAAGAGGACTTGTGAAAGTGAAGTCGTTCAGTCATGTCCGACTCTTTGTAGCCTACCAGGCTTCTCTGTCCATGGGATTTTCCAGGCAAGAGTACTGAAGTGGGGTGCCATTTCCTTCTCCAGGGGATCTTCCCGACCCAGGGATTGAACCCTAGTCTCCCGCAATGCAAGCAGATGCTTTTACCCTCTGAGCCACCAGGGAAGCCCACAAGATGACTTGTGTGTGGTTAGTAATTAGTGTAACTGGTAATAAGATTCCTCGATCTTGAGGGTATTTTACCATCTTATTTTGCTTCAAATTTATTTCGTCCCAGCCAAACAAATTCCAGAAATACAACCTTGTGACTCTAGGTGTGCATGATAGCTGCAGTTTCCTCCATTGTCCCAGAATCACTGTGAGTGCCACTCATGATCTTGAATTTGTGTTAAGTGAAGGTCAGTTTATATTTGATAAGCTATTTAAGAAGACAGGTATGAAAGCATATTTTTATTTGTCTTCACAGATGTTAAAAATGATGTGACTTTGAGCAAATGGCTTAACCTGTCATTGCCTTGGTTTTGTCATCTGAAAAATGAGGATATTGCTACATATTTCATAGGATTGTTATAAGGATTAAGTAAGTTAATATTGATTAATATTTAGTGAGTATTTAGAACAGTGCTTCATGCTATTTAAGTATTTGTTAAAATAAAGAGCATGATACACAATTAAGTAGTATTTTTTAAAATATCTACTTGTTTCCTAAATTGCTAGTCTCAGTTTAGTGGCATTTTGACAGCATAGAAATAAATTCTGTTATTTAGAGCACACCTGCCAACTGAGTGGCTTAGTCATTCAACACAAGCTTTGAAAAGTGACAGTTAAGATTTGACACTAAGAAAGAGGTAGAAAATGCTTCCAAGTCTATAAGTTGTTATTCCACAAAATCCATTCGTCAAAGCCAACAAATGTTTTTTGCACATTGTGCTGTACTCAGGACATTTGGAATTAAAAACCCAAAGATATGATTACCTAATTTTCAGCCTTTGCAGGTTATCAATGGCAGGTGAGTGAGGGAAAACTATGGTTAACATCTGCCAGCAGTGAGAAGTGATGGTGAAGAAAGAGATGAGCAACTAAGGCAGTTCAGGGTCAGCTGAGTATACTGTAGCCCCTACATCATCATCGTAATCATAAAATTTTATTGCCAGAAGGGCCCTTATGGAGGGATTATGGAGGATAATCCATATGGAGGATAAAGGATTATGGAGTTTAGTTTTCTTGTTTTACAATTTGTAAAATGACCCTGAAACACCAACAGCACATTCAGTCGTATTCCAAGGACTGTGAAAAGTTAGCCAAGTATGTACTGCACTTTAGAAAGCTTTGTGTGCAAGCTGTTTTAGAAGTTTTATTACCTAAAAACTTCAGCTATGATTTCTGCCTGCCTCATTAGGTATAGCTTCTTTTCCTAATGATACCAAATAAATGAGGCATTATCTCAGACCTCTCCTCAGATATTCATTAATTAAAGCCTATTATAATTCACAGTGGCGAACTTTAAGAAAAATAATCAAGCACTGTTGAGCAGTGTGACCTTGGGAATTTATTTCCTGTTCCGTAAAATGATAATGATTGCCTTCATTTGCATCACACAGTTTTTTTTTTATAATTTTAAAATACACAAGATATAAAATTTACCATCTTAACTATTAGGTGTATAATTCAGTACTAATAAGTACATTCACATTTCTGTGTATCCATCACCACTCTCCATCTGTAGGACCTTTTGTCTACCCAACCTGAAATCCCATACCCACTAAGCATTAACTCCGTTTCCACCGCTCTAGCCTTTGGCAGCTACCATTCTACTTTCTGTCTTTATGAATTTAACTACTGTAGGTTTCTCATATAAATAGAATCATGAAGTTTTTGTCTTTTTTGTGCTTGTTTCACTTGGCACAGTGTCCTCAAGTTTCCTCCATGGTGTAGCATGAATAAGGTTTTAAGGCTGAATAGTATTACATTGTAGGAATAGACCACACTTTGTCTGTGCATCATCAGATGGACTCTCAGGTAGCTTCCACATTTTGGTTGTTGTGAATAATGCTGTGAGCATGGTTGTATAAATATCTCAAATTCCTACTTTCAGTTATTTTGAGTATATACTCAGAACTGGAATTGCTGGATCATGTGGCAATTCTATTTTTAGTTTTTTGAGGAACTACCATATTGTTTTCATTCTCCCACCCCTGACAACTACTGATACTTTTATTTACTGTTTTCTTTTTTTCATAATATCATATTGTTGGAATCATGCAGTATGTAGTCTTGCCACATTGGGTCTTTCATTAAATATGCATTTAAGGTTCCTCCATGTTCTTTGTGACATAGTCGCTCATTTCTTTTTAGTACTGAATAATACTATATTGTCTGGATGTACCGGTCTTATCTGTTCACTTACTGAAGGGCATCTTGGTTGTTTTTGGTTTTAGCAGTTATAAACAGTTATGATGTAATCATTTAATGTGTGGATTTTTGTGTGGACTTAAGTATTCAAGCCCTTTTGGTAAATACCAAGGAGTGTGATTGCTGGGTTGTATGGTAAGAGTAAGTTTGGTTTTGTAAAATACTGTCAGCTGTCTGCCAAAGTGGCTACATCATTCTGCAAACCTATCAGCAGTGACTGAGAGTTCTTCTTGCTCCACATCCTCATCTGCGTTTGATGTTATCAAAAATACCAGATTTGGGCCACTCTAAATGGTTTGCAGTGGTATCTCATTGTTCTGAATTGCATTTTCATGGTGACATATGATGTGGCCCGTCTTTTTGTGTGCTTCTTTGCCATCTGTATATCTCCTTTGGTGAGATCTTTGGCTCATATTTTAGTTGGATTGTTTTCATATTGTTGAGTGTTAACAGTTCCATTGTATATTTCCAGTAATGGTCTTTTATCAGATGTCTTTTGCAAATATTTTTCCCCTACTCTGTGGCTTGTTTTGAGTCTCTTTGACATTGTGTCTTGCAGAGCAGAAGTGTTAATGAAGTTACTCGTTTATTTCCTTTATAGAGCATGCCTTTGATGTTAGCTTTGCCTGTGTTTTAATCAGGTTATATGTTTTGTTCTTTTGTCATGGCTAGTTTTGATACATGTAGTTTTGATATCACAACTAAATCTTCACATATAAATCATATATGTGAAAGTTCTGAAAAATTATACTGTTTCACAGATGTAAATAAAATAGTGATTATGGTTGTGTTAACATTTTTTCTGAAATTAGCCCAATGCCACTGAACAGTAGGGGAAAAGAAAAAGAAGTAGAACATTTTGGGGATTATGTAGAAGAAATAAGCTGGTGAAATTGGAATTCATTGTGCTCAGTACTTGTAGACATTTTGAAATGAATGTGTGGCTAACAATTGTCCGATGTTAGGGACTTTAAAATAGTCCCATTTGTTTAAAATAGTCCCATGTTGATATAGTTCATATTCCCAAGTCAGATCGTTTAAGAAATATTTCATAAAATACGTAATATATAAAATCAGTATTAATGTGACTCATTAGGTATACTTCACTGGAGGATATAAAGAATGGTTTGAGTGGACAGCCATATGTGCTTGGGTGGAGAGACTTGGTTCAGTATCAAGAGTTGATAAAAGGCAGCCAGTATTGTAACAGAAATAATTACTGTCTAGAGTTTATTTCAAATGTGAGCAATGAACCACATTTCTAAACATTCCAAATTCTTGATCTGCTATTTAGAATAATATATAGATAAGCTACAGTAATTCGTGTAATCCTAATTTATTTCCAATTGGGAAAAAAAAAGACTAATGGAAAAGAATTGAGGACTCAGTTATAGAACTGCCGCTTTATGAAATTTGCCATTTCACGTCAATCTAGTCAGGAAAGTGTGGATTTATAGATCCACTTGTAAAGTGGACTTTTGTTACACTGTGTAATCAAATTCCAGATGGATAAACATTAAAGAATATAAATAGTATTAGAAGATACTTAATTTTGGTCTCTGACAGGAAGGTCATAAACCCAAAAGAGAATGAAATTGAATAGAATCCTACATAAAAGGAGAATCATCTTTATGAAAAAACATTTTGTAAGCATTATTAAAAAGGCTGACTCAGAAGAGCAACAGTGAATTTTAACAATATTGTCAATATAATTTCAGTGCTACAGATGGAAAACTTTGACCATTTGCTTCTGATTTACTTCTCCCTTGTATACAAAAATGTATGTATAGGTGGAGGAAATTTACACAACAGATTGCTTAAGTAGTTGTACAGTATTTTTCTTGAACTTAAAAATATGTAAAATTTGAGTTAGTTTGTACACCTATGGTGGATTCATGTCGATGTATGGCAAAACCAATAGTGTATTGTAAAGTAAAATAAAGTAAAACAACAACAACAACAAAAAAACAAAAATATCTTTAAAAGGAGAATGTGAATGAAAAAAAATGCATCTCTTCAAAATCTGTGGCTATCAGGAGTATTTTCTTAAGGTTACCATCACTAAAAATTAGTTACTTGCTTAGTGCTGAAGAATTGATGCTTTTGAACTGTGGTGTTGGAGAAGACTCTTGAGAGTCCCTTGGACTGCAAGGAGATCCAACCAGTCCATTCTGAAGGAGATCAGTCCTGGATGTTCATTGGAAGGACTGATGTTGAAGCTGAAACTCCAGTACTTTGACCACCTCTTGCAAAGAGTTGACTCATTGGAAAAGACTCTGATGCTGGGAGGGATTGGGGGCAGGAGGAGAAGGGGACCACAGAGGATGGGATGGCTGGATGGCATCACCGACTCGATGGACGTGGGTTTGAGTGAACTTCAGGAGATGGTGGTGGACAGGGAGGCCTGGCATGCTGCGATTCATGGGGTCGCAAGGAGTTGGACAGGACTGAGCGACTGAACTGAACTGAATATGGGTACAGAAGTAAAGTTATGTGAAAGGTTATACAGTGTTGCAGTTTTAATAAGTAACAATTAGTCTAACTTCAAATGTTTTCTTTCATTCAGTCAGGTCAGTTCAGTGAAGATATGATACCTACAGTGGGCTTCAACATGAGAAAAGTAACTAAAGGTAACGTCACAATAAAGGTACGTCAGCTGCTTGCCATACTTGATGTAAATTGTTAGCACATACAAATTAGGAATTTTTCTGTTTGTTTCTTTGGTTTTTACATGAGTATTGGCAGTTCTTAATTGGGCATGTTCCAAAAGAGTGTTAATTAATTTTTTTCCTTCTTTCTCTAATAGATAAATGTTTAAGTGTTGAAATGTTCAGTCTCATAAAAAACTTTGCATATGGGTTGGCAAAAGTAATATTTGGGATTTAGATGTTCCTAGGAAATAAAAATCCCATCTTCAGAGTGTTTGGAATGTATATTTCATATATTTCATGAATAATTTATGTGGAAAGAGAGTGACTGTTTATAATATTGGTAATTTAGTATTGTATTTATGGTAGCAAATACAATAACCTAGTTTTCCTTTCTTTACTACTAAGCCCTAAAATTAAAACTTTAAAACAGTAAAAAGTTAATTAGTTTAACATAATTTTGTTTCTAGAATAAGTTTGATGGGTTTGTGTTGTGGACTGTTGGACCGGTTTTTAATTTATTTTTATTATTTTTGACTCCTTTGTTCACGTGGGGAGTTTTGCTTCTATAGCCTGAACCCTTATGGCCGTTTACCCAGTTCTTGTGGCTCACAGAAACTGTTTACTAAATTCTTTCTGTAGCTTCTTAATGAAGCTTCTAATGTCTCATGTGTATGTTATTATGGATGCATCCAGTGTCTATAGCTAAATTGGAAGCCTTTTGAAGATAAACATCATGACTTAAGACCTTTACATAGCCCTACAGGGTAGCCATAATAGTGAAATGACTGTAGGTGGTGGTTTTCATATGGATATAATAATTTTATATAAGAAAAGCACCTAGGAAGGAATATTTTCCATGTTACATACAGAATAATTTAAAATGATTACATTCTAATATGTGTACCCCATCAGACAATTAAACTTTAATAGATTCTGAATGAAGAGTTTTTTTTTTTCTTGGACTTCAAATGTGGATGATATGTGATCATGCAGATTCTAAGAGTACTATTTTTTAAAAAATTGGTTTTCAGTATTGGAAATCTATTGGTTAACAGGCAAAGAAGATATTGCCCCCAAATGAAATCTTTGCTCAGGCAGCACCTATTAGATCTAATGTAAATGTATTAAATACGAACTTCAAGTTCAGAAATGTCCCCAGGAACTTCCAGGTCAAAAGATTGTTTGAGCTCAGATTTTTCTAAAGCAGTTTGGCTCTGACATTGTGAAGCTGAGCATATCTGTTTCATTTTTTCCCTTCTATCTGCCGCTTTTTTCGTCACTGTGTTATTTGAAATATTGTTATTAAGATTTGTCTATCTTGATTTGAAGATTTGGGACATAGGAGGACAACCCCGCTTCCGGAGCATGTGGGAACGGTACTGCAGAGGAGTCAATGCTATTGTGTAAGCTGCCTCCCTTCCAAAAGTAATTAGCCTCCAATTATAATAAATTTTAAAAAAGAAAAAAGTCTTCTCCAACACCACGGTTCAAAAGCATCCATTCTTCA
>SJYV01048281.1:435623-466727 GCA_006410875.1 Neotragus pygmaeus | reverse complement strand
CCACCCCCACCCCCCATCCCCCATCTCCCCTTATAGTCAGTTTAGGTTTCAAGGGAATAAGTCATTTTTCATACTTTTAAAGGCTTAATTTTTATTTCTGGGAGTAAAATCTTTTTTAGGTATTTTCTTAGTATAATTTCCCTTTAACATCAGACTTTAAAAAAGTAATCATCAAATGAGAATGTGTTTTTGTTTTTACCTCTATGTTGCTAAGAGCTAATGGATATACATGTTTTACTGTCATATCTTAGCACCCTAAAGAACAGTCTGTTTTTCTGCTTATTTTATTGATGTATAGTTGCCTAACAGTATTAGTTTCAGGTGTACAGCATAGTGATTAAGTATTTTTGCAGGTTATATTCCATTATGGGTTATTGAAAGATAATGGGTATAATTTCCTGTGCTATATAATATATCCTTGAAGCTTATCTAATTCTGTATATAGTAGTTTGTATCTGTAGGACAGTCTATTAAAAAGTATTTTGGGGTGACAGCCTTTTAAAATCTAGGACTTAATTTTGATCAACAGTTTCAGTAGTATAAATTAAGAAAATTAAAACTTTGTTCATTGTGATCATCAAAGAATATGGTGGAGGCATTTTGAGATCACTTTTTTTTTTAAAGTTACATGATAGATGCTGCAGATCGTGAAAAGATAGAAGCTTCTCGAAATGAACTACATAATCTTCTAGATAAACCGCAGTTACAAGGAATTCCAGTAAGTATGGTTAATTTCACATTATATGATTATAATATTTGTAGTTACATTATTAAAAGTTTAATTATGCATTTTTGTTAATTATGTTTGAAATCAGTAAAGTGTCTTTTTTTTTTAAGTCTGGACAGCTTATATTTACTGAGTATCCATCGTATGCTGGGAAGTGTGCTGTTTAGTCATTTCTTAAGCAGTTTAGTGAACTGTATGTAGTAGAAGCAGTGCTTAGTCCTGGGGAAATAGTAGTGAACAGAAGTAGATAGAAACATGCTTCCTGCCATCTGGAGCTTATGGTTTAATAGGAAGCTAGGTAGATGATAGGTAGATGATATGAAAATGGCATGAATAATGCAGCTCTGATAAGTGCTATGAAGGAGAGATTTGATATAGTTTGAGAGAAGAAGGAAAGATTCCCCAAGAAGTGCTACTTGAGCTGAGATGTGAGGGCTGTGTAGGCATGTGAGGGATGTGACAGTTGGAGGAAAAGAGAGTTGCAGGCGGAGGCTCTTAGGCAGGAGGAAGTGGGGTTTGCGAGGAGGCTGGTGTCTCTAGAGCGCTGAACAGAGTGGGCAGGTAGAGCATTGTGAGGCAAGTACCCTGGGATAGCAAGGGTACTTCAGGACGCTGTGCTGGGTGGGACTGGGTGTTTTAAATGCTCAGGCTTATCTAAATCATTCTTGTTTCAGTTTAAAAATGGATTGTACAGGGACTATTCCCAGGTGGTGCTAGTGGTAAAGAACCCACCTGCCAGTGTGGAAGACGTAGGAGACATGTGGGTTCGATCCCTGGGTTGAGAAGATCCCCTGGAGAAGGGCATGGCTACCTACTCCAGTATTCTTGCCTGGAGAATCCCTTGGACAGAGGAGGTTGGCAGGCTACAGTCCATGGAGTGGCAAAGAGTCAGACACAACTGAAGCAGCTTAGCATAAGGAGGACAGTTTTAGGAAGCTATTGAAACAGTTTTCAAGTTCCAGACAGTTTTTGAACTTGTCTTGGCAAAATAGAATACCATGGATTGGGGTGGTCATAGACGAGGTTGTGAGAAGGAAATAGATGTGGAGGCTATTTAGAAAGACAGTCCACCAGACTTAGCAGGGAAGATAAACAGGATAATTCCTAATTCCTGACTAATATGGTTAGATGGAAGGTGGTGCCATTTGTTGAGTGAAAGAATGCTGGAAAAGGCCCAGGCTTTACCCTCATGACAAGGTCAGTAGTGTCAGATTGCCGAAGTGTGTTATCTCAGTTAATCATCACAGTGTACTGAGGTCGATGGTGTGATTCCTCCTGGTAACAGTTGTTATTTGCACAGGATTACATGGCGACTGGTGTATTGCCCAGCCAGGTTGAATCTGTTTATTTCTGATTTCAAGGCCTATCCTTTTTCTTCTATATTAACTAGTTCTGCATGTTGTTGTTCAGTTGCCTAGTCATGTCCGACTTTTTGTGACCCCACGGACTGCAGCATGCCAGGCCTCTCTGTCCCTCACCATCTCCTGAAGTTTGCTCAAATTCATGTTCTTTGCATTGGTGATGCCATCCAGCCATCTCATCCTCTGACACCCTCTTTTCCTTCTGCCCTCCAACTTTCCCAGCATCAGGGACTTTTCCAGTGAGTCAGCTTTTTGCATCAGATGACCAAAATATTGCATACCATAAGTTTAAAAAAAAAAAATCTTGTTCCCCATGAGAGTTCTTAGTAGCAAACACTAGAAAGCTGTTTAAGTAGAGAGGAATTCGTTGAAACAATATTGGGTAGTTTACAGAGTCTTGAGAAGGCTTCCCATAACCATGTTGAGAAAACACACTGGAAGAAGGGAAAGCTGACCAGCTGCTAGGACCACATCCAGGTTGACATCATACAGTAAGTCTGGTGACCCCATGCATTTTGTGAACACCAGACACAATTGATCAGTTGGAAGGTCATTTAGTTGATGCCGGCTCTGCCATTCAGAGTTTTGGTTCGTAGCTTATATGTCCATTCTCTAGCAGAAAAGAAGGCTGGAAAAGAAATTATCTACAGAAGGAAGTAGCTTTATTGGGAGGCAGAATCATAAGGTGGACGATTTCTTTCTTTCTTTCTTTTTTTTTTGAAAGACTTCTTAAATGTAGGAAGAGGACTAAGATGCCAGGCAATCTCAAAACTGAGAATTGATCACAAATGACCGGGATGTATTTTTTTTTAAACTCACATAGACCCAGGTTGAGAACCTGGGGTGACTTAGTAAGACTAGTGAAAGTGTAGTCACTCAGTCCTGTCTGACTCTTTGTGACCCCATGGACTGTAGCTGTGAGGCTCCTCTGTCCACAGGATTCTCCAGGCCAGAATACTGGAGTGGGTTGCCATTCCCTTCTCCAGTGGATCTTCCCACCACAGGGATCAAAACCTGGTACTTGCATTGCAGATGGATTCTTTACCTTCTGAGCCACTAGAGTTTGGAAAGGGTTAAGAATGGGAGAAGAGAGGACAGGCTGCCCAAGGGTGCTGAGATTTGGCTTTTGGCTCTCTGGCCCCTATGATTTCAGCATTCTTTCGAGAGCTCTTGGTGCTCCTTGCACTCTGCATCTTTTCTTGGCTCTTTCTTCTTTGTGAGAATAAGAATCTAGGGCCTGTGAGTAGAATCAGTCACAGTGTCTGGAGTTGAGAGTGGGGGTGGGACTTGTATTAAGTGAAAGACATAAGGTTTGACACATGTTTGACGAGGCGACAAGGTAGACATGGTGTGCACTTTCTTAGGCTTGGTCAAAGATACAAGTTCTCGGAGAACATTGACTCAGAGTAAGGATGTTATCAAATACATTATGTGTACTCATAGTTTTTGCTTTTTTTAAGACAGAAAGGAGATACCTGGAAAAGACAGAATGGTTTTGGGATGCCCCTCTCCACTTTGCTCTTTTTGCAAAGCACATCTAGTAATCACATGACACGTTTGTTCTCAGAGTTGATGGCTACTGAATTAATCCTGATTCCCAAACTTACCCATTGTCGTAATATTTATACATGATATTTTATAGGATGGATATAGAATTTTAAAGTCTTATTTACATGTTACCTGTTAGATTAATGCCTAACAGATAACAGTGGTTGAAAATCATGCCTCCACCCTTGGCAGTTAAGATCATATTCACATTTTAGTAAAGATTTGTTAAGAAATAACAGAATGCATACCATAGACTTAGAATATCTTAAGTAGAAGTTGGTAGCCACATACTGAATTAGACATCTGTGTGGCATTAATAGAAGTTAGAGTAAATGCTTATTTGAATTATGAAGTGAATGAGATAGGCCACTGGTCATGTAAACATGTTTTTAATACTATAGTAACCTCCTAATTTTACTGTGTATACATGTGAATATGGTTCTGTCACATTTTCTTACATAAAATTTACTCAGTGACTTTTCTTTTTAAAGGTACTAGTACTTGGAAACAAGAGAGATCTTCCTAATGCCTTGGATGAGAAACAGCTAATTGAAAAAATGTATGTCTTAAGAATGAATGATGGGTTGTTTTTTTTTTTTTTAAACTGGTTCTATTTTGCCCACAAAATATACTTTTTTTTTGGTTTTGTTTAGCTTTGCTCCATTCTTTAGTAATGATCATAGCCCTGTTTTAGGGTAGATAAACTTCACATACTAGAGAAGTAAACCTGTAAAATTTTATTAGTAATAGCAATTTCTTCAGTATAATAATTTAAAAGAACAAGTAATATTGAGCATAGAGTGATAAGATGACAATTGTTTTAAAAGCCCAGACTTACTTTCCTAATTCTGCTTCTTACAGGAATCTGTCTGCTATTCAGGATAGAGAAATTTGCTGCTATTCAATTTCTTGCAAAGAAAAGGATAATATAGGTAAGAAATGACTGATATTTGTGGAGAAGTTGATATCAATAGAAGGGATGTCTCATTCTTTTTACTGTTTATTACCTTTATTTCTGTTTACTTGATTTCTCCTATAAAGTACTACTGCTTTTGCCTCAGGCAAAACAGTAGACATTATACCTTTTAGCAACAAATACAGTATCCTGAATCTGCTCTGTGCTATTTAAAGAAGTAAATGCAATAAAGACATGAGATTAATTATGTACTGTCAGCTTATTGCATTTTTGCAGAGCTAGTGTCTAACTGTGCTTTATAACAGATGTTCTTGAAATAAGACTTAACGGAAGTTGGTTTACAGGCACTGTAAGGATTTTTCATTTATCAAACCAGTATATTACTGCAGTATGTTAGCACTCGCATATAAGCCAAAAATAACCCTTTACCTACTTCATGTTCTGTATTAATTTCCTAGGACTGCAAAGTACCACAAACGGGGTGGCGTAGAAACAGCAGAAATTCATTCTCTCGGGTTGAGGAGGGTAGAAGTTTGGTATCAGTGTCAGCAGGGCTGTGCTCTCTCTGATGGCTCTAGGGGAGGATCTTTCCCTGCCTTTTCCTGGTGTGGGGCTGCCAGCAGTCTTTGACCCTCCTTGATTGTAGCTTTGTATCTCCACCCTCTTCCTCTGGCTTCAACATGGCTTTTTCCTCTGCATGTATGTCTGAGGGTCTATTTTCTGTTCTTACAAGGACACATGTTACCGGACTAGGGCCAACCCTAATCCAGAATTACGTCATCCTATGTCTGCAAAGACCCAATTTCCAAATAAATTTTGAGGTTCCAGGTGGATATGAATTTTTAGTGGTCACCATTCACCATTCTTTACAGTATCCGTAAAGAATAAATATGTCTGACTCAACTTCAGTCTGTTAATTTGGTGAGAGATTATTTAATTAAAGTGTATTGGCATGGAGACGATCAGAAAGTTAGAAAAAGAAAAGAAGGAGAAATGTTTGACAAGATGAAAAGCTTTTCAGTGTTAGCTGCTCAAGTGAAAAGACCAGTAACAGTGGTCTTTTACTCCTAGTAAAAGACTCCCTAGTAACAGTATCTTTTACTCCAGTAAAAGATAACTTTGTGACAAAAGCTTCTCAAGCCGTCTTGTCTGGCATGACAGACTCCACTGAAGTTTGAAAGGAGAGTTTGATGTGTGTGCCTTGAAGCAGATGGGTAGGAACCTAGGGATTTTCATGGCTCCTTCACTTCTCCCAGTTGGTGGTCACTGGTGAAAAATTTTCTCTCAGTGGGCCACTGTAGAAAAAGAGGCTCTCCCTCAGGGCTGCATAGTGGCTAGAAATAGCGTGGGCTTTGGATTAAGGCAGCCTCAGTGTGGAACACCTGGTCCTGAGTTACTTTCTCATTGGCCTTGGACAGAGCACTTAAACTCCCAGATTTCTGCGTTGTACTCATCTGTAAAATGGGGATGGTGGTGGCAACTTCAAAACTCTTACAGGAGTGAGTAAAAAAAATGAATTGCAGTGTTTAGCTTGTAGGGGACCTCACAGGAGTATATTCGCTTTCTCTTTCTCTGCTGTCAGTCAGAAGCCTGTCACTGACCTCACTGAGCTAAAGTTTAGGACTAACATTACAGGCGTGCTCCTTCTGGAGACTGTAGAGGGGAGAATCTGTTTCTTGGCCCTTTTTCGCCTCTAGAGATTGCCTGCTCTCTTGGCTCATGGCTCCTTCCCCATCTTCAAATTCTCTCTCGCTCACCATTCTTCCATAGTCAATTCATCAATTAAAAAAGTACATCAGAATACAATGTAATAAATTAGTAGTGCCAAAACAGTGTGTTTAAAAGGTTTTTTGACACTTTTTCTTTAGCCTTTATTCAATATGTATTGTTTCTCACTATACTTAACTTTTTTTCCTAGTCATTTCCAGTCCATATCTCAGCTCCTGCCCTTTTCCCCTCAAACCTGCTGTAATTCGCTTTATAGTACTGATGGTTTTTCTCACTGATTCTGGGCTTCCTTTAAAGACCACCCAGAGCAGTCTGAGCCCACTACATTGATGGACACAAACTCTCCTCTGTTAATTAGATAGAATAAGTGACTTGTTATTTTGGGATTATCTAGCTCATTTAAGAACAGACTATTCCAGCACTTAGGGTTACTTCAAGTTTATTTAAAATGTTTTTCNAGTAGTGCCAAAACAGTGTGTTTAAAAGGTTTTTTGACACTTTTTCTTTAGCCTTTATTCAATATGTATTGTTTCTCACTATACTTAACTTTTTTTCCTAGTCATTTCCAGTCCATATCTCAGTTCCTGCCCTTTTCCCCTCAAACCTGCTGTAATTCGCTTTATAGTACTGATGGTTTTTCTCACTGATTCTGGGCTTCCTTTAAAGACCACCCAGAGCAGTCTGAGCCCACTACATTGATGGACACAAACTCTCCTCTGTTAATTAGATAGAATAAGTGACTTGTTATTTTGGGATTATCTAGCTCATTTAAGAACAGACTATTCCAGCACTTAGGGTTACTTCAAGTTTATTTAAAATGTTTTTCCTGTGTTGAGGGGAACTCTTCTTAAGTTTTAAGCTGTGCCCCCAAGAGAGCATTTACTTACACAGCAGAGGTTTTCACAGAGGGATTATTTTTCTCCCAGAGACATCTGGCATTTTTCCCCCTGGAAGCTCTTTCAGTTGTCTTATGAGGAGAATGATGCTGGCCTCTAGTGGGTAGATACCATAGTGGTCTTAAACATCCTGTCGCCTCCAGAGCTGAGAATTGTTTGGCCTAAAATGTCAGTAGTGGCAAGACTGAGAGACCCTGTTCTATACTGACCATGATTTTTAATACATTGTGCGCTTCTGTAAATCCATACTCCCTTAAAACCCTTATTCTCTGCTGTGACAAACTCGTCAGATACTTAGCTCATTTATGAAGGAAATGCAGGAGGACTGGCGAGACCTTCCTCCTGCCCTCTAAGCCTGATCTTCACAGTCCACTTCAGAGCGCCACGGTCACCAGGCCTGTGATGGTAGAACTTCTGGTTCACTTCATACTATCGTCAAGCTCAAGGAAGCTGACCCACTGTTAACTAGATTCAAAATTAGTTTGTAAAGCCTGTTTATTTGGAGCGAGAAGTGCGACAGGCAAGTCAAGCTTCTTGAGTAAAAAATCTCAGAATAGTCTCTTTAATTTCAGCTTTTGTAATATATTTTAGTGCCAAATTTACGAATATTTTAAATTGCTCCCCAAAGTGTTCGTTGCACATGGGTTGGGTTGTATGTTATACTTGCGGGTTTCTAATGGGGAGCATGAGGTCCCTTAGTTTAATTAGTAATATGTCCTCAAACTACGCGTGAAGTCGCTCAGTCTGATTCTTGGTGACCCCGTGGACTGTGGCCTACCAGGCTCCGCCCTCCATGGGATTCTCCAGGCAAGAGTACTGGAGTGGGGTGCTATTTCCTTCTCCAGGGGATCTTCCAGACCCAGGGATTGAATCCGGGTTTCCCGCATTGCAGGCAGATGCTTTAACCTCTGAGCCACCAGGGAAGCCCTACGCATAGGGTAGATTGTTTCAGGGAAGATGGTCTTTTTGAAGATGGTTGATACTTGTGGCCTTTTTTATCATAGAGGTAACTACTCTTTCATCTGAATATCTTACTTTTTGCCTTTTAGTCTGGTCTTAAGGATTCACCTGTCTTTAGGGTATGACTTAAGTCCAGTGTCCATAGGTTGGTTGGTTTGTTTTTACCGTGTTTCTTAAACACTCAAACCTAGTCATTTCACTTTCAAATTTCCCTTTGCCTCCTTTCAGTCCTAGTGATTGTGGCTTTGCTCATATTACACACTGCTGTCCTCCTTTTGAAGTGCAAATGACCTGCTTCAACATTGTTTCCCCAACTCTGAACAGGTTGTGTCTGTTCACTTCTCAGCTGTAGGCTCTTTTTTGTATACAGTGTTTGGCTTACAGTTTCTGTAATGAATGTTAGCTGGGAAATTGGGAGACTGAATATTCTCCAGGCTTGGAGAAGAGAGTGCTGCTTTTAGTAGGTGCCCACGTATCCTTTATGCGGGTAACACATTTTAAAGATCTCAAGGGATAGTAATTCAGTGTTTTGATTTAGCTGCCTTCTTCTGTCAAAAGTGCTTTTCCTGGCTATTCTCAGCCACTGTAGCTTCAGTTGCCACCTCCACAGTGGCATCTCCATTTCTTCCTCAGATCTATACAGCTGAAACTACCTGCTGAACGTCTCCATGAGTTAACCTTCTGTACCTCAAACCTGATGTGCTCACTGCCGAATTCATAGTCTTTTTCTTTTCCACATCTGTTCTTCCTTTAGCCACTGGGTTAGTCAGCAGCTGCATGATAAACACACACTTATTCAGGTGAAAAGATTCTTTCTCACCCACCGCATTTGGTCAGTCCTGTTAGTTCTGTATTTTGAATATGCTTCCCATTTTACTCCTCTGTGCTTAGAGCACCCGGTTTGCTTCAGGCCTTCGTCCCTTTGCTGTCTGTGTTGTGAGCGACAGTCTCTATACCGGCAGCCCTCTCAGGTGCCCTCCTCCATTGCCGTTGTCAAACTTGATACAGTGAACTTACAGTTTACAATAAACAGTATAGCTTCCCTGCCTAAAATTCTCCAATAACTTCCTATTGATTTGAGAATAAAATCCCAACTTCCAAGCCTCTTAGAATGGCACATAAGGTTATCTGACTCTCTCTAGGCCTGTGGTGCTCAACTGAAGACAGCTGTGCTCCACAGGGGCTGTTTAGAGATCCCTGGAGACATGACTTGTTTTCACAGCTGAGGGTGGGGGTGGTAATAATGGCATCCTGTGGTCAGGGTTATAGATGTTGCAAAATATTCTACTATACACAGGAAAGACTCTCCCCTCCACCTTCCTACCAAAGAATATCCAGCCCCCAATGTCAGGGTGAGCTTGAGAACCCCTGCTCTAGCCTCAGCAGTGAGCGGCATCCCTTCCCCATCCCTGCACTTCAGCCACCTCTTATCACTTGTAATCCATCCAGAGCTCAACACCGTTTCCTGCCTTTGTTTATTCTTTTGCGCTTTCTTGTGCCTGGAATTCTATGAGGGCCATCCTCCAAACCCAAATGATACTTGGAAGGTAGAGAGGGGTTCTCCCATCTCTTTGCCTTCCTGGGACTTCACATACAATACCTGATCTCACAGGCAATCATTAAACTTTTGAATGAATAAAGAAAGGCACATGCTGTTCTGTACACAGTTTAACTTTTAAATTGGAGACTGTTCAGTTCCTCGTGTTTCCAGATTAACCTCTCAAAGGTCAGGTAATGAAGAAGAGTAGTACAGATACAGATATCTATGTATTACAGTAGTAGAGAGGCAGAAAAGAAGAAGGCAGGCCTGATGTATGCTTTGAAATAGCCGCGTTTTAAATATTATCTCTGATATCTCGTTTCTTCACTTTGATGTCTTAACATCTTCACTTTTTTTCCCTCCATCTTTAGATATCACACTTCAGTGGCTTATTCAACATTCAAAATCTAGAAGAAGCTGAAGCATCTCCTGAAGTCTTCCAGTCCTTCCTGGCTCTAATCCTAGAATTATTGTCCGTTCCTCTGAAGTACTTCCCAGAATACGGTCCTTCCTAAACCCAAGAAATTGCCTTTTTCAGAGTTTATTTCTCATGTGCACTGCTGAAGATGTGTATCCCTAATCCTTCATAAAGAATCAGGTAGAGTTGTCATGATAAAGTCAACACACACAAAAAGACTTCTTATACATACTTGTCTTTAACAGTGTGTAGAGCTTTTTTTTTTTTAAACAAAACAAAACACTTTGACCATCTTAAATCAAGAAAAATTGCATACTTCTGTTCTGGTCTTTCTGGGCCAGGTTTTTCTATTGGTTTTCAGTAAATGTCTATCTATGATATTTCATTATAGAGTCCAGTAGCTTAATACTGATACTGACTTGATACAGCATGAAGTTTCTAGTGCCACACACAGTATTTAGCAAACCTTTAGCCTGACTCATGTGGGATAGAAACATAATGTTTACATATCTCACAAATGCATGTGAAATGTATAATTACACCTTAGGAATTTTAAAAAATGGTCTGCAAAGAGTGAGCAGAGGCACCAGATCAATGTCGTTGTTGGTTCTGTACACCGGGAAGATCTTAGGCAATGGATTTTAAACACATTCTGCTCTGTGAGAGTTCTTCATCTCCAGAAAGCAGTTGGGGTATGGGAGGACCCGAGGCATACTGTTTTATATCTGTCCAGATCACTACTTCTATATTTTTTCTCCTTTTTTTTCCTCCTGATTCAACATACTTTTTTAAGGGGTTGGGAATTGAAGATTTTCTCAAAAGCTTTCATGAATTTAGAGCATTCCAGCCAATATAATAAAACGTGTTAAGAATGTCAGACTGTTCACACACCTGTTTGTTCTTTCTCTGTCCAGTTATTAAACCAGTGTTGCTGCATGACACTCTAATTCTTGACTTTTTATATCCAGTCGTAAAGTTGACTTTCAGCACAATAGATACTGTTTCTCTCTTAGCGATTCCAGCTTTGGCACTGTTTTGTCTGATGCCATTGGACATCCTGATTATTGTGACAACTCTAGACCTGCCTGCTTTCTCTGATGTAATCATGCCCAGTGTCCGCAGGTTGTTGAATAATCACATAGAGAGTGGAGGAAACAGTGCTGTCTATTGTTTGCTTCTGTGCTGCGGAGATATGTACAGACTTCCATGAACATGTTTTGTAGCTTAGTGATCTCCATACACATAAAGGGACATATGAAAACTGGATCACTTGTGAATCGTTACTTACATAGCCCACTGTAGTAGCTCAAAGTCTGTGGTACACCTGCTTATGTGTTGCCTCACACTGTGTGTGATTTTGTTTCTTTCGTTAAGCAGCACTCATGTAGACAGTGCATTTCCAAACGTGTTTAGCACTCAAAGTGCAGTCAACCGTAAGTTCTTTTAATGATACCAGTTTTAATTTATAGACTGCCATGGCCTTAAAAATATTCTGTACAAAATACTGCACCGTGTTGCACAGACACTACTTGCTTTCCTCCACTCACATTTTTATGAGTAGAACCTCAGCTTTTAAAATTCTGTTCTTACTCTTTGATGCATGTTGCATACTTCCCTGATGGGATGGATGGTTCTGTAAACAAAGGGATATGTAAACTTGCTACTGTATATCAACGCCATTAATGGTCACTGTGAACCATTACAAAGAATGTGGCAACTTGCTTGTGCCTAAAAGGAGGAACCAGAACTAGAATGTGTGACTTTGCGGGGACCGCATAGGTTCGTTTAATTGACCTACAGCTAAACCGTAATGTGTTTGTGTGTCTCTTCATTGCTTCCAGCATTTCAAGACATCCAGACACTACTACCAATATTTTCCTGTGCATTAACTTCTGCATGTCAAACCTAACAGTTACCGAACTTTGTAAATACGTGAATTTTTTTAATTTAGGTGGATGCATTTTTTTGTCTGTTTACTGCTCTTCTCAGCTTTATTCAATAAACTTGCATTTTGAGGGTTGTATTGACAGTTTGAACTTAAAATATACATCATGATGGAAGGTGCTGACACACTGGAAAAGGGTTGGAAAGATACCATGAACACAGTCTATAGACCATGTGCTAGAAGGAAATCAACTCAGCTCTCAAAGAAATGGGTCTGTGGGCCAGTTAAAATTGGAATAAGCACTTAAATATTCACAGGACTGACACTGCAATTTGTGGGGTGGGATGGAGGCAATGATATTACCTGTAATGGGCTTCCCTGGTGGCTCAGTGGTAAAGAATCTACTCCCAATGCCGAGACTTAGGTTTGATCCCTAAGTCAAGAAGATCTTGTAAACTGTCATAATACACCAAATTTAGGACTTTTTGAAAATAAGTGGCAAGAGCTAGTTAAGCATTTTGTAATCCAGTTTTTAAAATCATAACAAAACTATTAATAAACTGAAATTGCAAGACATGTCTCCTTACTGACTTCAGTTCCAGAATGAAAAGATTTAAAGTATTTAAACATGGTGGTTTTCCCAAAGAGGCACACTTCTAAAGTAAAACGTGATCTGTTTTGTTTAGTATGTTATCTTTCATACTGTGAATATGAACATCTATTCCATGAAAGCTATAGGGGAAATGATTTATGCATTTTTTCAAAGGAGTTCAACTTGGCTTTTCTTCCATATCCACACTGTCACTCTGTACACCCATACAGTGTTGGTCAGTGACGTGTGTTTCTACATTTCTAGGATAGCAGTAACTGGGTATCAGGTTTAAGTTTTTTATTGAATTGGTGGAGCCATATAATCAAGCTATCAATTTGGTCCTCAGCAGCTTTGTAGTAAAGTGGTATTTTGAAGGAGGAGTGTTTTAGGAGCAGGGTGGGGCGAGGATATAAATTTAGCTTACTTTACCCTCAGTTCTAAGCCTATATTTACTTTCAAAAGTTGAGACTTCTAAAATTAGTCCCCTTGATTTTGTCAAGTAAATGGGATGAATTGGACTGTGTCTGCTTTTGTGTTTATTGTTTTTGACTAAGGAACTAATTGCCTTGTGTATTCTTTTCCTGTAGGATCCAGTTACACTGAAATGTTGCTTTGGTATTATAATTCAGCCTTTTCAGGGACTGGAGGATTGAGAACTGGAGCATTAATTCTACTGTAGCTGGAACCATATCTGTAACATCCAGTTGGCTGAATGTGTGTGCATGTGTGCTAAGTCGCTTCAGTTGTGTCCGACTCTGTGCTATCCTATGGACTGTAGCCCGCCAGGCTCCTCTGTCCTGGGATTCTCCACGCAAGAATACTGCAGTGGGTTGTCTTGCCCTCCTCCAGGGGATCTTCCGGATCCAGAAGATCCACATCTGTGGGGTCTACCTGCATTGGCAGGTGGGTTCTTTACCACCAGCACCACCTGGGAAGCCCAATTGGCTGAATGCTTTTCTCTAGAAATGTGTCATTGAGGGAACCACTATATCAGTATGTGAAATATTTTCATTTTGTTCCAAACTTTAAAGGTGGTACTGTCAGCAACATGTACATCAGTGAACACACTTGAAAAGGAAGACAGTTAAAGCAAACGCTGCTGCTGCTGCTAAGTCGCTTCAGTTGTGTCTGACTCTGTGCAACCCCATAGATGGCAGCCCACCAGGCTCCCCCGTCCCTGGGATTCTCCAGGCAAGAACACTGGAGTGGGGTGCCATTTCCTAAAAGCAAACACTATGCTTGCCTGATTTCCCTTCAGTTTGCAGTTTTACAAATAATGCAACCTATGGCAGGTGCTTCCTGTTGATTAGTAAATATTTTCCACACAATTTCTTTTTAAAATTCAGCTATTAATAAAAGTAGGTACTTTTGTCATGGCTGCCTCTTGAATGTTCTTAGGAAAACGAGTCNAAAAGCAAACACTATGCTTGCCTGATTTCCCTTCAGTTTGCAGTTTTACAAATAATGCAACCTATGGCAGGTGCTTCCTGTTGATTAGTAAATATTTTCCACACAATTTCTTTTTAAAATTCAGCTATTAATAAAAGTAGGTACTTTTGTCATGGCTGCCTCTTGAATGTTCTTAGGAAAACGAGTCATTGACGTCCCAGACTCACTCAAGGGAAAGTTCCTTAATCTGAACAACAGCCAAAGTCATTCATTATTCCATTTCATTAACAAGCTCTCTCCGGTAAAGTAATTCTATTTTAAAATCCCAAGGTAGCCGATGATGTAGGTAATGTAGATTTCCTGGCAGAAATTGGGAGGGAGGGGATACCTTAACCTCATTTTACTGGGACTTGGAGGTCTTGTATTCATCAAAGGATTGTGGTGTGAAAAAATTGTCACCTTAAAATGCTTCCTTAGCTTGGTTCCATGTGCTGGATGGTCGTTTAAGAGAATGAGTTCTTTTCTTTGCTGTTAACAATTGTGTGACTGGTGAGTTGCTGAACCCCTTTTGGCTCTGCAGTTTTCCCTTAGGCATAGTAAGAGGGTTTCTACTACCCTTTTCTCCCACTAACAAGCTCTGGTTCTAGCAGCCCAGAGATCTGGATGGCAGTGAGACAGAAGGCAGGGAAGAGATGAAAATGCCCACTGGTCCTGGTGTCCCACTGATTGTTAAGAGTTGTGTGTTCCTCCTAATACTCCTAAAACAGTCCTGAAAACCCAGAAGGCTTAAATTTCGTAACTTTAACGTAGTTAAGGGCTAGAGATCACAGACATTTTACAGAATGACATAACAACTAACATTTTGTCTGAAGGAAACGCTGTAGCCACAAGGGCTTTGAAAGCCATTAAACAATTTAAAGCATTTCTCCCAGACTGCAAAAAAATATATTCTGGTATACAATGTGGAAAAATATAAACCACATATACACTACCAATTTGGGGGCACATATTTAGAGTAAATGTTTAATACTTAATAACTGCTGTGTTGCTAGGGTTCTGCTGCAATTTTTCTAAAGCTCGAAGAAACCTGGGGCAGTTAGAAAATACTTCCTTTAGTAAGGGAGGGGGAAATCCACCCCCCCCACCAAATATGCTCCCTTTTGAGCTTGGGGAGTAGAACATCAACAGATTGCTAATTATAGTATGTCTAACCAGCTCTTACATAATCTACAGCCTTCAGTTTTGTACAGTCTGTATTACATAATGTACTATCTTGTTTCTTCGTTTTAAGAGAGTCCATCTTTTCTACTATTACCCAATACATGAATTAGATGACTTCTTTTTCTACTTATATAATCCCCTAAGGAAAAAGAAATCATCTTAACCAGTAGCCACTTTATGAAATTGTTAGCTCTCTTCACCCTTAAGAGTTACAAATTTGTATCATTCCTACTTTTTCTGGATGCATCAATAACTTAAGAGCTGGGCATGTGGCATATGAATGGTGGTGATGAAAATCATTTCTTGTTGGAAACTTGCTGTGTTTGATTTAGCAGTTAGAACATGTGGGCAATGAAGCTCACCACGTTTTTTCTAAGTTCCATTTATTTTCCCAATAATTTGATTTTTTTCATATGTAAGCCCCACAATTCACCTATGACTGAGTTACCTCTCTTCCACTACCATCCCTCTTAATATCAATTTCTTATCTTTTATAGTTTTCTTATTGAAAAAACAGAAATATAAACTTTTTGCTTTTATAAACTTTACTCCAGTGGATCGTATGTCCACGTGCAGCAATGCACAGAAACATGACTGGGTCAAAGGGTAAATGCCTTTGCACTTTCTCTGGGAATTGCCACTTTGGCCCCCTAAGGGAATGTACTCGTTTTTATTTCCACTAGTCTCTATCCCCTGTGTCTTGCCAACCGAGTGAGGTGACAGACTTTGAGACTAATNGCTTTAAAAAAAACAAAACCCCAAACATATTTGTATATCTAGCTTATGAAAGGCCACCTTTTCTCCCTGAGCCCTCTCATTTGGTCCCATTGTATCTTTGTATCTCTCTGCTGTGCTTGTGAAGTACAGAGACCTTGCCCCTGTTCATCACTGCACCCTGTCCACACCTCATGGTGTCCGATACATGGTGGGAGTACAAATAGGTGTTAAGAAAATGAATTTTGGTGCATCTGACATTTCCCAATACAGGTTCTAAGGGTGTGCTCCTGCAAAGGAGAATTCTGCTCCCAAATGAACTTGAGAAATCCTCCCAGTCTGCCCACTCTTGGAAAGCCACTGTGGACACCAGCCTTTTCAAGGCTGTGAGGAGTTCTGCAGTAAAGAAGCCTGGGTAATGCTTCTGTCCAACCCAGCTCTTCTTAAGCCTGAGTGAGCAATTTCAGAGCACATTACTCGGTTCTGTAGCTTCTAAAATGGTAAATTACAATGTGTCACTGAAACCTTCCTCCTCTGTCTTGCACGTGCTCTGAGCTCATATCAGCATCTGCAGCTGCTAACAGATTCGGCTGCTGGTGAACATCTGTAGGGAAACAGACCCATTTCTGTGGTTTTCACAGTAGAAATATCCGGTCTTTGATGTACACTGCAGCCTTCTTTTTCAGATGTTACTTCTGTTGAGATTTCTTTTGCTTTTGCTGACATTTTAAACAAACTGTAACAGGTGTATTTGGGAAACACTCAGACAACAGCAGTCCCTTGACTACTTGATGCAAGTTGCAGCAGGATTGCATAATCTTGTTAAAAAACAAAATTAAAAGCCAGAAAAGAAACTGTACTTTCTCTGCATGCAACAGTGAGGGGGAGAAAAAGAAAAAAAAGATGCACCAGATCAATAAATACTAAGAGATAAGAAACACTTGAAAAAGTAGTATCTGAATGACATCATTTGTTTTTTCTTTCCTTTTTTTTGGATGTGTCCTTAGCTGTCATTATAGTCCCAAGATGGTCATAAAATTTTGAACAGCATGAAAACATTTCAGTTCTGGTTAATTTATCAAATTTTATGCTCAATTTGCACTTCACATAAGAGAGAGAAGCTTGGAATGATATCATATCCACGCACCCAAAAATAGGAATCATAATTCTAGAATATTTTTTACAAAGGACGTAGGGCTGGTTACTTGCGTGTTGTGTTGGTTTTGAATGGCATAGGCCTTATGCTCTCCTCCCAAAGATAATACCACTGTTTCTGAATGTGTTCAGACATCTGGGTAACAAGCAAAGAGTCAGTTTCCCAGATGTTTTAGTCTCCTGGGAGCCAAGCGCCCAAGCTGTTGAATTATTTGAGAAACAGAGGGAATATCATGTTTTTTGTTTCTTTTATTTTGGGATTGGTTTTAACTCATTTCAGGAACTTCAGGAACTGTAATGCCTGCCTTGCTAAATAATCAGAGTGAAGCTGAGGGAGGATGGGGAGGGGTGGTGAAGGCTGCTAATGATTTTATGAGGTGTTATTGTCAAAGTTTTGCCATCTGGAGATATGGTTCTTGAGTTTGGTGGAAATGGGCTTGCCATCTGTCCCAGAATGTATTCTAAGAGATAACCGGGCTTTTTTGTGTTTCTGCTCCCATGAGTGGCAAAACCACAGCACGTATAGACATTCAGATGATGTGGCCCAGCTCCTTTGATCATGTAACCTCAGTGTCGTTTCATGCCGTCATAATGGCTTGTGTTCCTCTTTTTAAAGATAATGGGAAATTCATCCGAGTTCCAGAAAGCAGTCAAGTTAGTGATCAACACAGTTTCCTTTGACAAAGATTCCACCGTCCAGGTCTTCGAGGCCACCATAAGGTAAAAGGATTGTCAAACAGACTGAAAGCCGCTCTTGTGTGTGTGAGTGAGGGGGATATCCCTGTGAGGGTTCATGGGCCACAGGGTCCAGCTGGGGAGTCCACGTAGACCTTGTGAGCTCAGTGTCCCCTTTTCTTCTCTTTTGGATGGATCAAAACTGAAACAATTGCCATTTCAAAGTAATTCCATTTGGGGCTGAATAGAAAGACACTTTAATGTGTATTTAAGATAGGTGTCCCTTTAAAAGAGTTTTGCATGATTTCACTTTATGTCTGGTCTCATTTTCTTCACTGTGTCCTAGGAAAACCCCTGTGTATTTCTGAAGAAATCAGTTTCTCATCTCACCTACCACCTGCAGAAAACCACTGCTGACCATATGGGTCACTTTGCTCCCTGTGTGTCTTCCTCTCTCCTTCCTTTCCCCCCTACCCCCCTAACTTCCTCCATCTCTCCCTCTAATGTATTGACTCATGCTTTATATCTCATCTTTTTAGCTTGATAGACTGTGACGGCTTTCCTCTTCCACTGAAACTTTGAAAATTGTATCATTGCATAACATTTCAGATGTAGCGTTTATTTAAAGTTCTAAGAAATGTCACAGTCCACTTCAGCTCATTGGAGGGGACATGAACTCATGGCCCCTGAGGGCTGGGGATGTAAGCTGGTGGCCCCCGCCTCTCCCTGGGCCATTCTCTCGCCTTCTCTTCCTCTTCCCGTCCTTGCCTCTGCACCAGAAGTTGGAGAATTTCATGTTGTTTGGCAGCCAGAGCTACAAAAGTTACTTGGTATTTGTTATCTTGCTCTTTTTTCTTGTTTGGCTAAGTTTTCTCCCCCAAGTGAGAGAAACCAAGAGTAGTTTATTAGTACTAAAAAGTGGTATTTATGCTGGGACTGATGAGGCTGCTCCCTTGTGATGAGATGATGACGATGACTAAACAAGGTTATCACTAGAAGTGGATATTCTCGGTAGACTCAGATGAATGGATCGCCTTCTCCCTTTCAGTAGTGTGCTTAGCTAGCAGTTGATTGTCCCCTGTAAATAATGTCAGGGGGTCAGTAAGTTTAGGCCCTCTGATTCAGGCAGTGCTAAGTCCACAGGGGATTCTAGCCTGCTGCCGTCATTCTGAACCGGATTGTACAGCCAACATGATTATTATTCTTTTGTTCTTCCTGTCATTAGGGTCCTGGGGAGCCTTCTTTCTGCCCACAGAATAATAACCGACTCCAAGCAGCCGTTTGGCGACATGACGATTAAGGATTATGACAACGAGCTGTTGCACATGGCCCATGACCTGGCCGTGAGGCTCCTCCCTGCCTTTGAAAACACCAAGACTGGCATCCCCTACCCTCGGGTAGGTGGATGGTTTCCATAACTCACCCCCTGACTGAATGGACACTCTTTTTATTGATGAATTTATTTGTGGGAAGAAGTGGGGCTGATGTGGGAGAGGAAATCTGTGTCCTTGAGAGAATTTAGCCCTAAATATGATATATATCAGTTTTAACTCATTTAGCATTTACTGAACACCTATTGTGTGCTGGGCCTAGGACATATCTGACTTATCCTTCCTCTTAAGGAAGTTACGTTCCTCTGCTCAGTCAGTCTTCTTAACCCCTTTTACAGGTGGGGTTTGTATCCTGTGCTACAACAAAACAGTGAGGGGAATTTGTCTTCATTTCTGACCTGGGTCCATTTCCCCAGACACCCGCACACGTATACCATAGGAGTTCAGTGTATGTTGTTTCACCTGGACCTTTCAAACAAAGCCTGTACAGACCAGTAAGTTAGCTGCTGATTTAAATGCAAGATCTGAAAGAAGATTCTATCTTTGTGGCATCTGATTTGCTGAGCCCAGTGCTCCTCTGGGAATTGAGTCAGGCTCTGGGTAGCCAGACTCAGGAGTCTCCATGATGGAACAGGCTGTCACACTCTCGCTGGGTGTCCTTTCTTTCCCAGCCCGAGATTTGTTCATGTTTGCTGAGCAGGACTGGCTTCATGGCAGCTCACTTAAAATTTCTACATGATTCCACAGATTGCCTTTGTCCCCCATGCCAAAGCCTGGTGCTGCGTAACCATGAAGAGAACCTGGAAATCTGCTGAAAAGAGGCATATTAGTGAATAGCGTTATTGTGATTCCCCCAAGACTGGCTCTTGTGAATAACACAGGGCTCTGGTGTTTGTATCATCTTAAACTCGTTCCCATGTTTGTCCCGGGTGTAGAGCAGGAGGCAGGGGCTGACTCAGCCTGCAGTGAGCTTTGTTCCTTAGTGGAGTGTGGTCGCTGTGACGTGGCCTCCTAGCCACGTGAGTTCCTTGACTGCTGCCACAAATCCTATGTCTCTTTCTATACCCAGGTGAATCTAAAGACAGGCGTTCCTCCTGACAGCAATAATGAGACGTGCACGGCTGGTGCCGGCTCCCTCCTGGTGGAATTTGGGATCCTAAGCCGACTGCTGGGGGACTCCACGTTTGAGTGGGTGGCCAGGCGAGCGGTGAAAGCCCTTTGGAGCTTGCGGAGCAGTGACACGGGATTGTTAGGTGCGGACCCCCGGTCAGGTCTTGGTGCCGAGAGCATCACCCCCTTTCCTTTCCTCTCCTCTGGGGCCCTCCCTCCTCTCCACTCCTTTTCCCTTGTGCCATGGAACCTGAAAACTGACAACTCAGAGAGGGAGTTGTTTCTCCATGTTTCTCCGTGTGACTTTTTCTTAGAGGGAGGCTGGAAGGTTTGATGGCATGGAATCATGCTTTTCCTATCTGGGAGCCCCCTTCCGATTTGAATCCCTTGGCTTATTCCACTTGAAACTAATTGTTAATGGGAATGCTATAAAAAGAGCTGCCTCAGGGGCAAATGATGTTGCTTCAGTATGAGGTTCCAAATATAGGAATTTAGAGTTAACTGGTAGAGTGACTTTCTCCTTTACAGAAATCTCACTGTGTGATAGTGGGTTGAAAGCCAGATTAAACCAGTATTAGATTTTTCTTTTTTTCCTCCAGAATTTTTGGTCAAGACATTATTAAAAAATTATTTCAGACATACTGAAAAATTCAATTTCCTACTGAAGTAGGAAAAAGGGTCATGAATAATGAGCCCCTATGTACTCATTATTTATCTTCAATAATTATTAGTATTTTACTAGCTCAAGATGTTATCTTAAAATAGGTCATTGCCTCTTATAACTGTCTTATTTTGAGAAATATTTTCTTGTCACTGGGAGGGAACTGGATTGGGGGTCCTGGAGTCTAGACTGTCATTGCAAAAGTACTGCCATTTAAAAGTGATTTTCGATTATTCCTTAGTTTCTCGCAGAAAATAAAATAGTCTCCCCGTTTGTCACCCAGTGTCTCCCCAAACTGTCAACTTTAAAATTTTCCATAAGTCCTTGCAGCCTGTTATGTGAAACTTTTGTATACAGCACTTTTAAATCCTAATATAGATATTTTCAGTCTTCCTTCCATTTGTCAAATCATGCAAGAGGCCTTGTACCCTTGCTTCCTCTTCCCTGTACTGGGGAGCCATGGCGCTGAAGTAGGAGGCCTCCTGCCCCTCAGCCTGGGTCCTGACGAGCTCCGCTTATTTTCACAGGCAATGTTGTAAACATTCAGACGGGCCACTGGGTCGGCAAGCAGAGTGGCTTGGGGGCCGGACTGGACTCCTTCTATGAATACCTCTTGAAATCTTACATTCTCTTTGGAGAAAAAGAAGACCTAGAAATGTTTAATGCTGCATATCAGAGTATTCAGAACTACTTAAGAAGAGGGTATGTCTGCTCACCGCCTGTCTCCTTGTTCCGCCGAGCAAGTAGACTGTGTCTTGAGGTATTCAGTTCACAGGCTCTGGTCTCTGGCCTCATTTTACTGCCTCCTAGTTGTTAGCTGGTCGTTTGGGGATGAAGCAGAGTATCGGCTCTTTATGGCTGTGTAACAAATTACCCTGAAGCCTGGTGGCTTAAACAGGGAATGTTCTCTCGCTGACTCTCGCAAGGCCGCCCACAAGCTCAGGGTGGGGGCTGCAGCTGTGTCCTGGCTCGGGCCAGGCTGGCGGGCTCCCTGCCGAGCTTCGGTTGCTCCCTGGCTGTGGCTGGAGGCCTCGGTCCCTTGCACATGGACCTCTCCATAGGCAGCTCACGGCAGCTGCTGCCCCGGAATGAGAGGTCTGAGAGAGGCAGAAGGAGACCCTCCAGAAACCGCCCTGTGCTTTCACGCCCCAATCTGGGAATGACAACCAGCACTTCTGCTGGCCTGTTGGTCACACGGCACAGAGGTGTGATAGCCCAGAGGCAGGGGTCACGGGGGCCTGCTTGGGGACGGCTGCCACAAGGGGTGCCACGCCCCTGGGTTTCTCAGGCTTTGACTGAACGTAGAGCTGTCTTGTAGCACAGTTGTCTTGGTTCACTTTCCAGAGAAGTTAGGTTCCGTCTTTATACTTGATGAGAGGAGGGACAGGTGCCACATTTTATTTTCCTCTCTATGTCTGTTCTCTTAGTAATTATTTTTTATTTTTTAAAATTAATTTTTATTGGAGTATAGTTGGTTTACAGTGTTGGATTAGTTTTTATTATACAGCAAAATGGCGTGTTTGTTAAAAACAATACTGTTTGCTGCTTGTCAGTTGTGCATTCAGGATGGCAGAGAAGTGCCATTTGAAGCTGCAGCAGCTTCTGCCCTATGCTTCCTCTCTCTTCCTGGGTCTTCCCCTGTGCACTTGGCGTCTGTTAAGTGGCCAGTGCAAGTGGCAGCTACTGAGCTGCCTGCCTGGTGGGATTTTCTCAGACGCATTTCCACCCTAACTGTTGTACGAACATGTGAGCGCTATGTTTAGCTAAGAGGCTATTTGGCCAGAGTTCAGTCCTTTTTGCTTTTTAAAGCCCCTGCATTTACTAAATCGAGTGGCAATCCCTCAGCTCCTTGCTCTGCTGTGCTCCTCCAGGCCCAGGCCTCATGGTGTAGGATTCTATTAGAGATGAGACTCTTGTGCAGAAAGAACTAGGCTTCCCCACTCAGGTCAAAACTGACTCACTGTATATCACAAATTGAAAGTGAAAGTGAACGTTGCTCAGTCGTGTCCGACTTTGCGTTCCCAAGGACTATACAATCCATGGAGTTCTCCAGGCCAGAATACTGGAGTGGGTAGCCTTTCCCTTCTTCAGGGGATCTTCCCAACCCAGGGATTGGACCCAGGTCTCCCACAGTGCAGGCGGATTCTTTACCAGCTGAGCCACAAGGGAAGCCCAAGAATATTTGAGTGGGTAGCCTAATCCCTTCTCCAGCAGATCTTCATACCCGAGGAATCAAACAGGGGTCTCCTGCATTGTAGGCAGATTCTTTACCAACTGAGCTATGAGGGAAGCCCTGTACAGAAATGCTTTTGCATTGGCTGGAAAATATACCAAATTACATGGAAATATTAGTCAAACCTGCATGTCAAAGTGCTTTCTGCAGAGTGCAGTGACAAGTCAGTGTGTTTTGATGGCCAAGTTCAGAACTTTTGTCTTACAGTAGGTGTCATCTTGTGCTAGAGTACTGTATTGACAGGGAGAGGGGGTCCGTCTCCAAAGGTTTAAAGAATGTGTTGGGAGCAAAGGTTGATGTTGATTCCGCTGAAGTGAAGCTGCTGGGGGCTGATGGAGGAACAGGGCTAGAGGTGTGTCTCTTGCTTTCCTCTGACCATTCTGCTTGGCTCCTCAGTCGGGAAGCCTGTAACGAGGGAGAAGGGGACCCGCCCCTCTATGTCAACGTGAACATGTTCAGCGGGCAGCTCATGAACACCTGGATCGACTCTCTGCAGGCCTTCTTCCCTGGACTGCAGGTACTTCACAATTCCGTTTGCTCAGTGAAAGAAGTCAATGGAAAGGGTTCCACCCCCTCTTTTCTTTTTATGGTTCCAGAACGTTCTCTGGCTCCTTCAGATTTGGGCAGTTCATGGCACAGTATGTGTCCATTATTCTCTTTGAAAATTACTTCACACTGAATCAGCGCAAAGCCATGCCTGAAAAGTAAAGGGTGTAAAATTTCTGGATGGTCCATCTCTCAGTTGTCGATGCTTTACTCATGAGGAATTAGCCTCTTGTCCTCTGCAGTCCTCAGGGATGTGGTGCTGATGGCCAGATGGGGAGTGGCGTCTGTCCCACAGGCAGCTTTTGGGTTGGGTTTGTCTCCAGCTATGTTTGTGGATCAGATAACCAGTGGGTGGAGGGGGAGCCCAGGGCCCATGTGTCACATCCTGCTACTGTGAGAACCCCATCCTAGCCTGGGGCCATGTGTCTTTCCCTCAGGTTCTGATAGGCGACGTGGAAGATGCCATCTGCCTGCATGCCTTCTACTATGCCATCTGGAAGCGCTACGGGGCCCTCCCCGAGAGGTACAACTGGCAGCTGCAGGCCCCTGACGTGCTCTTCTACCCACTGAGGCCCGAACTGGTGGAGTCCACGTATCTCCTCTACCAGGTACAGCTGGGAAGACCTGGAGCAGTTGGTTCACAGGGAGTGCTTGCTGACAGGTGGAGAACCAAGTTACTCCACAGTGACTGTTGGGGTGACTGCCAGCCCAGAGCCTGGTGAGCGCAGAGTGTAAACTGTGGTTCCACAGGACAGGGAAGGGATCCACGATCACGTACACGGGTGACCCACATTCTGCAAAGCTGGCTCTTGTCTTCACTCCAGGACTTGTTTCTCCCATCCTTAAAACAGCCAAGAGGCAGATTTAGTACTCACTGTTTTCCAAATATATTGGACCAAAGAACTCTCCTGGGGGGATGCATTTCTGTCCTCATGTACTGTAGAACCCTGGGCTGTGTCAATTCTTCAGACGAATGAAGTCTGTTTCTTAGCCTGAAAGGGAATCACCTGGGATTCATCTGAATACCTATTTTTGTTTAATCCTTAAAAAAAAAAAAGTCTTTTGTGAAATTACTTGAATGCCAGAGGAAATGTCACTTTAACTGTGAAGAGTCTTCTTCCTCACAGTTTAAGGCAGATATTTATACTTCTGTGCATGCCGTGCATATATACACACGGAGAGCTATCAGCCATTCACAAATATAGCACCAGAGCTGCTCACTTTCTGAGAGGCTGGCCCTCTGTGTGTTCAGCAGCCGTGTGATGATGTGCGTAGTGGGCAGGCCCTTGCAAGGAGATCTTATGAGCTCTGCTAGCAGGATTAGTGCTGTAGTTTATTTTTATTTTTTCATTTTGACTGCACTAGGTCTTCCTTGTGGTGCGTGGGCTTCTCTCGTTGCAGAGCATGGACTCCAGAGTGTGCAGGCTCAGTGTTTGTGGCACGTGGACTTAGTTGCCCCGTGGCATGTGGGATCTTAGTTCCCTGACCCGGGATCAGACCCATGTCCCTGCATCGGAAGGTGGATTCTTAACCACTGGACTACCGAAGAATTCCCGGTGCTGTAGTTTAGATTTATTCAATAATTTAAAAAAAAAAAAAAAACACCAAATCCTTGCCATTTGCTTCTAAAAGAGGGAGAAATCCTGTACAGCTGGTAATTGACCTCACGGGGATAGAGAGACCTCGTGAATTGTAGGTAACCTGTCAGAGGAGGAGCCAGCCTGTGACTCTGCCTCCCTGAACTCAGGGCCGAGTCAGGCCACTCACGCTCCAAGGGTGACTCGGCACCATCTGAGGCCTCCCTTTAAGCTGAGGTCTGTTGCCCTTGGGTTTAGGCTCTTGGCTTTGTCACTGTTTCTTTCCTCTGGCAGCTTCTTCCTCACATTGCCTATTTTCTTGGAAGCCAAAGAAATCTTCGGCTTTACCGCCTTGCCCTCTGAGGCCTCTCCCTGCACTCTCCTAATCCAGAGACAGTGACTTTGTGGTCATTTGCTTCTGCTGCTGCTGCGGGGTTGGCACCGGGAATGGATTGTAGATTTTCCCCAGCTTTTAAAGTAGTTTTGGGAGGAAAGTCCAGTCCTCCCAGAGAATCTTTCTTCCCCTCACAAAACCATCTATGAGCCTGTGGCAGAAGAGGCAGCAGCAGCCCCGGGTCTGTGTCCTGGGGGCGATTAGAGAACAGAGAGTGTGGAGGCCCCTGCAGATTCTTCGGAAATCTTGTCCCCAGGCAGTTCTTCCCAGCGCTGTGTGTGGCATGGAGGCAGAGTCCTGTTTCCCTGTGCTGGCGGCTGATGTTTCTAAAGAGTTCTGAGACAGCACAGAAACTGGCTTTGTCCTTAGATGCAGGACTGTGTCATGGTGGGGATCAGGACAGCCGAAGGCAGGGAGTTGATCTGCCCTGGAAGCAGGCCTTCTTGCCATCCCCAGCCTGACATTCAAGTTAAGCAGGTTGGAGGTGCACTTTGACCAGAATTCACAGTATACCTTAGTCCTTTAACGTTCGAGACCCTGCAGGATAAAGTGACTGCGCCTCCTCGGGGAAGCCCTGCAGGCAGCACAGTGTGTGTGGATGGCGTGTCCCAGGCCCCGCTGGATCACATTCTCTCATGTTCTCTCTAGGCAACCAAGAATCCCTTCTACCTCCATGTAGGAATGGACATTCTGCAGAGTCTGGAAAAGTACACAAAAGTCAAGTTAGTTTCCTAAGTTCCTTCCTTTTCCTGTTGACCACTTTTATTTTGAGTCGTTCTGGGGTAATAATATTCTATTTCGTGTTTTACTTTTTAGAACAGACCCTTAATGTTAATTTTGCAGGGAGATTCCTTACTTTTTGTGTAGTAGAACCTGCCCATTACAGTGTGAATTAAAAAAATGTTTTTCGCCTTTATTCCTGTAGAGTTCCAGAAGACGCTATGGGCTCTTTTTAAGTAACTTATTTCCCTGTTATACAAATAATACATGTACTAAAAAGTTTAGGGAGTATAGAAAATATAGAAGTAGAATATTATCACTGTGATCTCCATGTGCAGAGATAACTACCATTAGCATTTAAGTATAGAGTCTTACACTCTTTTATACATTTATATATGTCTGTAATGTGTGTGTATGTGTATAAAAACTAAATTTTTGTGAGCTGCTTTTCTTAACCTAGTAATAAATAAACCTAGAAAATAAATATTTTCTTACAAAATACTGTTTTAAACCATCCAGATGAGAAGTCAGTCTACAAGTCTTGGGACAGGAAATGTAAATGAGTCCTTTAGAATTTGTTGCCAGTCAGTTTTCTTGGTGTCTTGTCACGCTTTTGGCAAACACTCTCCACCACCCTTGTACCCCTTTCCCCACCATTCACCTGATGATTTGGCTGCCAGACCATTTTTTAATGAATTTACAGTCAGTCAGTTGAGGCTACAAAAAAGGTAGCCTTTAAACCCACTCTATTTTATTTTCCTCTGTGGTGTTTGATCATTGGTTATTCTGTTAATAGATTGCTTCTGCCTCTTAAATGAACGAGCAGGTGGGAGGGAGCACTGTGGGACCGATGAGACGATTGTTTCGTAGGTGTGGCTATGCTACGCTGCATCATGTCATCGACAAGTCCAAGGAGGACCGGATGGAGAGCTTCTTCCTCAGCGAGACCTGTAAATACTTGTATCTGGTACGTGTGCTGTGAGATTGACCCAGAGTGTTTCATTCTGCTGAAAGCAGGCGTGCCTTTTTTTCCTTTTTAATGGGAGGATAATTGCTTTACAGTGTTGTGTTGGTTTCTGCTGTACAGCAACATGAATCAGCCATAAGTATACATATGTCCCCTCGCTCTGGGATCTCCCACCTCCCCACCCCCATCCCACCCTGTAGGTCATCACAGAGCGTATCCCTGTGCTATACAGCAAGCAGGCATGCCTTTTGCCTTCCATCTAACATACATGAGCAGGCACTGGGCATGTCTGCTGGGCTTCCGTGCTGGGCATCTTGCTGGCCCAGGGGTGCCACCCTGTCAGAACAAAAGCACATTGATGTGTCCTCTGTGGTTCCTGGCCTCATGGAGGAAGTACTGCCCAGAACACACACACTCACGGAGACCTCGTGTCACACAGCGTGTGGAGTGCAGACAGCAGTTCTTAGAGGACCCTTGTGAGCCTGGGGGTCGGAAGGCTCCTCTGAGGAAAAGAGCAGGGTCTCAGATCTCATTTTCCCTGACATGTGTGCTCTCGTGAGACCCACAGCCCAGCCAGCTCTCTGTCCAGACACACATGCTCACCTATTTGGGTAGAAACTGAACTTTTGGATCTGGAAGAAACCTTTGGGATCATCTGGTCAGTGTTCATTCTTCCCCTTGGGATCTGCCATCTCCGAGGGAGGTCAGGGGTCTTGCTTGGGTTCCGGGGTGGTGACGTGGCAGAGCCGAGGCTTGAGCAACCAGTCCTGACTCCTTGTCCAGTGCTCTTTCCACTCGGCTACTCAGCCGTGGACGTGTGAGGCATTTGCACCAGGGCATGAGGCTGCTTGCTTTCTCTCCAGGCTCCAAAGGTCGGGACTTCCTGGTGGGGAAACAACATGGGGAACTTAGGCGAAGATCCGGAGATAGCCATCAGTGGTGATAGGTTCCCTGTATCTAGTTCAGTGGTTCCCAAGCCCGGAGGCAGCTGGGTTGGAGTCACCCTGTTAAGATTAGAGCCGTGTTGAGTTGGAAGCTTCAGAAGCAGGCACAGGAGTCTGTCATTCTGCCAAGTGGCTCAGATGGTTCTTCCAGACATTCCGTCCTGCAGCCTTGGCATCTGGGATGTTCACGGGGCAAATCCTGGAGCGAATGAATGAAGGAGACCCCCCAGGGCGTTTGAAGGGAAAGAACTCGGTCTGGTCATGGGGGAGGGGGAGAACCTGGGCTGGCCCTGTTCTCTTTCGAGCCGTGTAGACACAGACCGGCCCTGCTCAGTGCTTTTTTTTTCTCATTTGTAAAATACTTGAGATGCCTGTAAGGTTTTTTCCCCATCTTGAAGAGATCTGTTCTACATTTTGCCTTGTTTGTCATTTTTTGCACACCTGCCTTCTCCCACTCTGACCTGTCCCTACTCAGCTAGGTCTTCTTTCTAGATGCCCTTGCTACACCCTTCTTCACCCCTACGTCCATTGCTGAAGGAGGGGACTGCCTTGGGTGCCCTGTTCCCACGGAGCCCATGTAGGAATGTGTGTCAGGGCCAGACCCTGGGGATCCAGTGAAGAATAAGCCGTGTACCTCCTTCTCTATGGAGTTTTTACAGTTTAGGGCTGGGGTGGCGGCCAGTCCTGAATCCCAGTACTTAAACTCTCAGGGGAGTGGGGTGAGGAACATCATCTGGGGCCCATACAGACTAGTATCACTGGGGTCTTGGCCCTGGGCTTTCTAACCTCTAGGTCTAGGTGGGGTCAGGGAAGTTCAGGCATCTCAACTTAAACACAACTGGTGATTCTGCCCCACGGGCTTCCCAGGTGCTGCTAGTGGTAAAGAATCTGTCTGCCAGTGCAGGAGACATAAGAGACGCGGGTTTGATCCCTGAGTCAGGAAGATCTCCTGGATGAGGGCATGGCAATCTACTCCAGTATTCTTGGCTGGAAAATTCCATGGACAGAAGAGCGAGGCTGGCTTCCAGTCACAGGGTCACAAAGAGTCTCACTGACTGAAGCCACTTAGCATGCACACTTCACAGCCTGGGTTGGTCTGAGAGCTTAGCAAATTCTTATCTCTAAGTGGTCTGGACTCACCCCTGTGAATTATTTCCAAACATGCTACAATTGTATCTGTGTTTTTTTTTTTTTTCCCCCTCCCACTAGCTCTTTGATGAGGAGAACCCAGTACACAAATCTGGAACCAGATACATGTTTACAACTGAGGGACACATTATATCTGTTGACGAACATCTCCGGGAGTCACCCTGGAAGGAGTTCTTCTCTGAAGAGGGAGGGCTGGACCAAGTGGAAAAGTCTGGGCACAGGCCTAAACCTCAGGAGCTGAACGTCATCAACTCCAGCTCCAATGTAAGTTGCTGTCTCCGGGGGTGATTTGTCCGTGGAGGAAGAGAAAACACTCATGTTGTCATTCAGGGGTCCTGACAGAATATTCCTGGCACCGGCAGCTTGGGTAATTTGAGAAGTTTCAGCAGGGGGCCGTTTCTGTAGGTGCCGTCGGGGTGTAAGGACACCGTGGGGGCAGCCTCCTGCCAGTGCTCCGGGCTGAGGAGCCAGCAGACAGGGTGGTCACGGGAAGCCTGATGCAGAGAAGCCTGAAGCCTCCTCTGGGCAGGAGCCGCTGCCCTGGGCGGGCTTCTGTGACTGTGTTGGAAGGGGGCTGGCAAAGTGAACACAGCGCTTCCATCCTGCCAGCCCCACCAGGAGCCCGAGGGCCAGGGAGCCTGTGCATAGCGTCCCTTAGGTCAGGACGTCTCTGGAGGTCCAGTGGTTAAGACTCTGCTCTCCCAATGCAGGGGGTGCATGGTTGATCAGCTGTCAGGGAACTAAGATCCCACATGCCGGTGAGGTGTAGCCAAAAAAAATTTAAAGTGTGAGATGTACCTGGCCTCATTTAAAGGTGCGGGGGAGGGGAGGGGGTGGCTCAACTGGGCACGCTAGGCCTATCCCTGAGAGCAGTGAGGAAGGTTTGGAAACAAATCCTCAAGTCTTTCCTTTCAGTCAGAGGTGGTTGTGTTGATTTGAGCCCAGCAGGGTGGTCTGGATGTGGGTGCTGCATCCGGTGATAGAGCAAGCCTCATGATCTCACAATGCATCGTATGCCAGCTCCCTCCTCAAGAAAAGCCTCAGCTGCCAAGAGTCCTGCCACCTCCCCCCAGGCTACCTGGGTTAGGGCATGCCCTCTCATCCCAGACTGTACTTTTTCCTTTCTTGTCTCATTGAAAGTCTTTATTATCAGTCTTTGAACTAAATCAACAGGCCAGAGCAGAGCAAAGTCCTTGAAATTTCCATTAGGCCATGGAGTGTAAATTAAATGAATAAAATACAACTGAGAAGGAAAGGGAAGGGCAGAAGGAAAAGTAACCATCAGAGCCAGCACTTACAGAGTTCACGTGTGCTGAGCACCAATCTAAGTGCTAAAATTAAGTATGTGAAGTTCTCATAGCAGCCCTGGGAGGGGCAGGGAGTCAATGTGTCCGCTTCGTCGCTGGAAGCAGCGCACTGAAAGGTGCCGGTCACATGGCGGAGCACGTGGTGGGACCCAGACTCGGACTGAAGGGGATGCTCACCTCACAGACCAGATCCCAGTGTGCCAGGCGCCGGGGATGTGGGCCAGTCGTCGTGGTCCTGCCCCCCCGGGTGCTCGTCAGTAGGAGGCTGTGTGAAGTGCTGCTGGGACATGGAAGACAGAGAAATTAGCCTGCTGGCAAGCCAAGAAGGGCTTCACTCAGGAGCTTGCTTCTTAGTCACTACTGGAATGGTGAGAGGGAGGTTTCAGAGGGACAGGCAGAAGGCACAACTGTTACAAAAAGCAGGAGCTGGTGAGGGAGGG
>SJYV01048281.1:408647-433690 GCA_006410875.1 Neotragus pygmaeus | reverse complement strand
AGCAGGAAAGTGTTTTTCTGAGGAGGGGCATGAATGTACGTGGAAACTGCTTCCACACAGCACATTTGGTTCTCAAACTTAGGTCCCCTGTGAGAGACAGGGAGAAGAAAGCTTAGCACTCTTAATCATGTAAACTCAGAAAAGCAACAGGTTTCAAATAGCCAAAGTTTTTTTTTTTGTTTTGGAATTCTGGATTGATTAAACATCCAAGGGATACAGCTTTTAGTCCGAACCATGTGTACTTGCATGTGTGTATGTCTTTATTTTTTTGGCCACACCTTGCAGCATGTGGGATCTTAGTTTCCTGAGCAGGGATGGAACCTGTGCCCCCTACAGTGCAAGCGTGGAGTCCTAACCTACAGGGAAGTCCCTGGGTGCATGTCTTTAGTTTCCCTGGGTCTCTACATCTTCAACTGTCAATTACATCAGTGGTCCTAAACTGGAGGTGCCTGTGCTCCTCCAAGGACATCGGGCAGTGTCAGGGGGCGTTGGTTGTCACAGCTGGGGGTTAGGGGTGAGGGGCATGTAGGTGGAGAGGCCCAGGGATGCTGTTAACCATCCTGCAGTACCCAGGATAGGCCCAAAGAGTCCACAGTGCCAGGGTGAGAAACCCCAGGGGTCATCTGGTCACCTCTTCTGAGGGATTGACACACAGGGTTTTAACTCATTCAAATGGTACTTCATTTATTTTCTTTACAGTGCAATCGGGTTCCTGATGAGAGGCGATACGCCCTGCCCCTAAAGAGCATCTACATGCGGCAGATTGACCAGATGGTTGGCTTGATTTGATCTGCCCTCCCCCATGTGGTCTCCATCTGAAACCGGACCCCAAACAGCTGAACCCCGGGCCAGGCCTAGACCCAACCAGAAGTGGAGGAGAATGGAAGTCTGGCCGTCCACGATGGTGTAGGAATTTCTTTCCAGCTCCCTGCGCACATCTGGTAGATCCTTGCACACTTTAGTGTTTCTCTTCTGTTCAATAAAATGCCCTGTTTGTCTTAAGGATATACTTTGAAGTGGAAAGGTACGTAGAAGTTGGCCTCTTATGATGTGCACCGTGGACAGGGTGTCTTTGGCTGGATCCTCAGAGCTTCCTACTTCGGGGTCTGCCGAGTCAAGTCTCCTCTGCCTGTGCTCCTGTGACTGCAGCCTGACTACCTCTCCACCGGAGGATTGTGAATGACTCTCTGTGCAACAGGTCCTGCGGCTCCCCTGACCGCTCTGTTTTTTCTGTTTTGTTATCCTCTCTCTGGATCACTGGGCTCCTTCCCAGGTCTCCCCTCGTGACTGTCAGGCGTGGGGAAAAATCCAGTTATACGTCTGTGCCCCGTGTGATCGTCACAGTGACAAGGTTATCTGCTCATAAAGGGAGCCAACTTCTAACAGGCAGTCTCTTAGATTGTCACATCACCGTTCAAGAGCCTAACAAGTAGGTCTTCCAGGTGGTGGTCTCTGTTTGCCATGAGCTTACCTGAGGATCTCCCACGGTTTCAGAACCAGGTGCCTTTTAGGGAGAGAAAAGTACCTGTGATCATCTGAGTCTTGTATCTGCCAACCAAGGATTGTCAGTTCTGACCGTGTTTGGGTTGGGATTGTTTTGTTTTTGTTTCCTGTGTCTCGTGCCAATTAGCCAAGTCAGGGAGAAAGCACCGACCAGATGACTTCCTGGTGTCTTTGAGCCGTTTCTCTGTGTAATACAGGCTTTCGATTAGTGCCTTATATTTTTGTTTGGGCCACTGGATGTCACAGCTGCTGCTCTGGTTTTAGCAGGCTTGTTTCGTCTTGCTCCATGCTGAGACCACAGTGAAAGAGGGATGGGATGGGGTATCAGGTCGGAAGGTTCTGAAAACTTCTTGGCCCATCCTTGCCTTTCAGCCTGCTATTTTAAGCAAGCATATATACGAAGGAAGTTGTGCTAAAGTGCCTCTTTTCTTTGTTGTCATTATTTCCTTAGTGAGAATGGACTATGTCTCTTTGAACTTGTGCAGAGTGCTCAGAGAAAGCAGAGGTGGGCTTGAATCTTGAACTTGGCTTCCCTGTAGCGTCAGAGGTTGAAACGAATCTCCTCAGAGAGGGTAGGAAGTCTCTTCAAAACCTCCAACTTCACCTGTCGTGTGTGGTGCCCCCATTACTGCTGGCACACTTCAAATGATTTTATTTTAGTCTTTCTAAAGCTAGAAGAAAGGGCTGTGTAAGCCGTTGCATTTCTTTCAAAAGAGAGGAGTTTTATTCTTCTTGAAAACTTGTGTTGCTCTTTTTAAAAATGGATATATAATTCAATTCTTTGAGATTTCTAGAAAAGGGACTTTCAGTAATAAATGTCACAGTAATCAGTGCCTGTCTTTTTAACATTTACTGTGCCAATTGTTTAAAGAAAAAAAAGAACCACATCAAATGCTTCTTATTTTACATTTTTTCTTCATTTTAGAAGCATTCTGTTTATCACACTGTCTCACCTATTGAATAGAAAATTTTCTTTGAGAATATCCTGTGTATTTTCAATGTTTTCATTGCTTCATTGAAACCAAAACATCCCATTTAAATATACACGCATGCACAAGTGGCCCTGTGCCTTTTCTCCAGGCAAGCCAAGGTGGGGCTATCAGTGAGCTTCGTGGGAAGATGGGGCACCTCAGGGAAGAAAGTGGGCCCTCCGTGATCTCATGGTGGTGTGACCACACCCCCACGACCCCTCCTGTGGGCTCAGGCATCCCATCGGCCCTCCCACTCTGGGCCAGGGGCCAGGGCCTAAGTGTTTCGGAAGCATCTCAGGGCCACAGGTTGACAGAAGACATGTTCCCTCTCAGCTTCCAGGCCCTGGACTTGTACCGGTTGTGAGTCCGAGGGTGAGGGGCTCATTCTTACCCTGGTTTCCAAGCTTTCAGATTGCCCTCAGTGAATAGATGCCAGAATGCCATCTCTTGCTAGTTACAAGAGGAGGTTCTCTGAGCCACATTCAAATCTTGCTTTCTTTTTGAAGATCAGAATGTCTGACAACTGTGATGTATCCTGCAGGGTTTTTGCTGTTCCTTCTGTTCTGTGTTGGATGAGATCAGGGAGGGGAGGGCTGAGGAGAGGAGTGTCAGGGGAAGTCCCTTGCTCTGTGCCTTGCCCTGGGAACGCCCTGATCCCAAGCATTCCATGCTTTGGAACAACCCGCACCATTCTTGTATTCCCATGTGCAGCTAGTGTCTAAAGACTTCGCTTTAGTTGACTCAATGAAAATGGTTTTGCCAAACCTTTGTGGGAAGCTACCTTGCAGCTACCTTTGTGGGTTGAGTTGAAATCTACCCCCCTAGAATTCTAAATCGTTCCAGGGCAGGCTTCGCAGGTTGAGATGGTGTAACTGAGGGATTCCGTTTCCTGGAGGAGGAGGAGGTGATGAGGGAAGTGTTTGCTAGCTCTCTGTCCTGGCCTGGGTGAAAATCAGCTTCCATGTTCAAGTCTGTCCTTCAGAGCTTCTGCATCCCCAGGTTCTGAGGCTGTTCTGGGTCACAGCAAGAGCACACACTTCAGTAGTTTTCTAGGTAGTTATGCTCCAGGATGGTGTCTGTGCAGTTGGAAGTTAGTCTCTAGCTCTCTGGCTGGATAAGTGCCATGGTGCAGTCTGAAGGTCTCAGCTGAATTCCTCTCTTACTTCCATGCCATGTCCCCCACCAAAGAAAAACCCCTCAGCCATTTTCTTAGTTCACTTGATTGAATGATTGCAAACTGTCATCCTTTGCTTTGGGTTCCACAGACACAGTATCAGACATTCCTTTTTTCCAGAGGTCTTTCTCTTTTGCTGATTTCAAATTTAATGCTGGTTAACAGGTCGGGCTGGATGATTGCCCTAGCCCTACAGTGGGTGAGCAGGAACTTTAGGGGAAAAAAAAGTCTTGATCTCTTCTTTCCTTTTGCATTCCCAGACATCCAGCTCCTTCTCTTCCTGTTCCTGCAGGGCAGGGACTCTTGTGAAAGTGAGAAGAGGTGGGTGTCTGGGCTGTGTCTCCAGGTGTTACAGGGCTCAGGGTTGCATTCCAAACTTGAATCTGGATGTGAATCTGACGAGAATGTCAAGTACCTGTGGACCTTCCTGATTCATTACCCCCTCCCCTCTTTCTGAGAGGCAGAGGAATAATATTTTGAAAGGTATTTTTAGTTTTAAATAGCAAAACACAAGCTGTATTTTTTATTTATTATGCCCAAAAAAGGTAAATCTGTTTTTACAAAAGGAAAAAAATCTAGAGTTGGAAACTCTGGGAAAACCTATTGAAATACACAAATGCTTCTGTCTGTAATGTGCAATATGCTTTGCAACTATAGATGATATTTTATGTGTAATCTGTAAATGAGAAATGTATTTAAATTAAAAGGGAGCTTTTTGTAAAAGGACCAAATGTTCTTTTATAAATGTACTAAGAAATATCTTGCTCTTGGAAATTTATTAGGATTTTTATGAGTAATTTTTATTAAAATAATTCTTTTTTTTTTGAGTTGTCATTTTGTTTCTCTTTTATGTACTTACATGTGCGCATTATATAGAGGGCTAACATGGGAGCAAGTCTTTAAAGGAAACATAAAACTGGATGAATAAAACTTTATTTTGTTTTTTTACAGCTCAGCCCTGACTAATACCGCTCCAGTTTGTCTGCCATACCGTCCTTCACATATGGGTCAGAGCCACTTTTGATGACCTTTGTTCTGTCTCTACCCTCTTTACCTTGGCCTCTTTCCCCCAGGCACTGACTCACTCGCAATTCTTGTGTCATTTATCCAAGTCTTTCTAGAGCCTGGAAGCCTCTCTCTGTTACCTTAGGCACGGCAGTTCCTTTCTCCCGACTTCTTACAGGTTAAGATGGGATTCACGGTCCAGAGGAAGCAGGAGCCAGGAGGGTTTCGGAGGCCCCTGTGCCTACTGCCGCCTGAGTCATGACAGTGTCTAGAAGAGGTTGCTGATTTGGCTCCTCTGAGACCCTGCCAGCGCTGCTCTGTGCCATGGCAATTTTGATGGGCCTTTGTAGAAATCATGAGTTGCTACAGGGTAAAGGGTAGCCTCGAGATGGAAAGTGCCTGCTGGTACCAGAACGCACGCCCCTGTAAGGCAGGGTGGGTGTTTATGAAGTCCCATGGGTTAGTCTGCCTGACAAGCTGAGGCCGGCCCAGTGCACCTATGGACAGCCGAAGAACCATGGATCCCACCTCGGCCCCGCCTTCCCTTTCCAAGAGGCTGAGCCCTTGGAGCCTGAGTCCTTGGCCCACCATCAGCGAGTGGACTAGAGCGTCCTGTGTGGATGCCACTGTAGAGCATCAGGGTGAGGTTTGGACCTCAGATCTCTACCATTTGAGGTAAGTCCTGGCTCTACCACTGATGAGCTTTGTGCCAAGTTATGCAAGTTATATCATCTTGTTTTCAGTTTTCCCATCCATGACACGAATGATGATAATAATCCATATGCATAGGGTGGACTGAGTGGGCTAGCACGTGACAGGCTCTGTGTGCATGTGGATTATAATCATGACCAAATCAGATTTGGTACCACGGACCAGTCCTACAGCCTTTAAATAGGGATCCCAGGGAGGAATATGTTTTCCTCGTTTTCCTTTGGAGAGGCCTGGCCCAGAGTCTTGCCCCACAGCTCAGAATAACTTCTGTGCCTGAGCAGGGGATGTATGAGGAGGCGATGTGGCCACTTTGGGGTCTGTACTGCCTCCACATGACAGAAATGTCCTCCTAGAAGAGCTTGGTCTTCCTAAAGTGTCCACCTTTCCAAGGCCAGGGTTTCTTGCATCCTGGGAAACACTGAGGAAACCCTGCTCTGAGTGGAGCAGGACAAAGGGCAGCTTCCATGGCAGGCTGGTCAAATTCTTGAAGGAAACTTCCCGCTTGTTTGCAAAGCTTGACACCTGCTTAGCGAGAAGACCAAATGGAAGCCAAGATCTGGCTTCTGTCCTTGGAAAGCCTGTCTGAGCCACCGTAAACTGATTTTTTAGGGATGTTTTAAAACAACACTGCAAGTTACTCTTTTAAATATATTTATTTAAATCTAAAAACCATTGAAGTTTGTTACCTACCATTCTATTGCAGGGGATGCAGGTTCAATCCCTGGTCAGGGAACAAAGATACCACGTGCTGTCCTGCCTGGCCAAAATATTTGAAAATAAATAAAAATAAAAGTACATTCAAACACGTTCTTCTTTATTCTTTTTTCACCACAGAATTTTATACTGATTGAACATATTTCAATCCTTTAAAGTTTTCCCGTGCGCACAAAGTATGCCACAAAATATATTATAGTTTGCTAAATAGAAGGTTTAAAACATCTGTGATCATAAAGCTCTAAGTATTAAAAACATTTTTTTCAGGATTGAGCTAACATTACAATTAGTATATGAATGGGATAAATATGTATTTTGATAATTATTGAAAAGTTAGTATTTTGTTGAAAAAAATTTCCTTTGATTACGTAACAGTTTTTTTTTTTTTTTTTTTTCCCTTCTCTAGTTGAATTGCNTCAGGATTGAGCTAACATTACAATTAGTATATGAATGGGATAAATATGTATTTTGATAATTATTGAAAAGTTAGTATTTTGTTGAAAAAAATTTCCTTTGATTACGTAACAGTTTTTTTTTTTTTTTCCCCTTCTCTAGTTGAATTGCATGTATCTGGATGAACACCATTGGAACTTCACCACAGAATGAGATGAATTTCAGTATCAATTATCATCCTTTTTCTTATTTTCATAGATGTAACTTCCTTCACAGAAATAAGTGGATAGAAATACAAAGAATTTTTATAGCTATTACATATAAATATATGTGGATATAGATATGTTAATTATTTGAACTTAGCAATATTGCCAAAAAATTACCCAATACTTTATGATGAGGACTTACCTTTAAGAATCCATTTGTGGACAAATTAATTGGGCTTTCTTTCAGTTTTGTAAGCAGAGAATTGGAAACCACTGACTTGCAAAAAGCTTTGTTCAGTTATTAAGAATCATTTACTTTTGCACTTTGTGGTATGTATTTCAGAAAGGCCTTGCAAAATTTATCAAATGATTATTCTTTGTATCTGTTATTTTTCAATTTAGAGGCACTCTATATAACCTGAAATACTCAAGAGTGCTGGGAAATTTAGAAATAATATTCAGTGCAACATATCTCTGATAATACATTTTTAAGAATAAGTGCCTTTATCTTATGACCTCCTTTAAATATGTTTGCATCAGAACCTTGAAGCTGTAGGCTTAACACATCCAATTTAGAAAAATATATGCATCATTTAATCTAGTTGGCTAAGTTGATCCTTGTTTTCAAGCTAATTGGCACTGTGGCTTATTTGCTCACCGGAAAAGTCTGACTTCATTTTTCAGTCCCAATAGATGTGGTAATGCATGTCCAGTAATAGTCATCTCCCCTCAGGGTTCTAAGGTGGAGAAATGCTGGCAGGAGATTGTGCTCTAGTTTGCTGCAGGAATGAAATGTATGGAGACAACCTCTGGAACAAGGCATTGTTTGCCAACAAGGAGGAAGGGAAAAGGCAGGTTGCTACATGAAAAATATTTAACCTGGACCCTTTGAAGTGAAAGTCACTCAGTCATGTCTGACTCTTTGCAACCCCGTGGACTATACAGTCCATAGAATTCTCTAGGCCAGAATACTGGAGTGGGTTGGGTAGCCGTTCCCTTCTCCAGGGGATCTTCCCAACCTAGGGATCAAACCCAGGTCTCCTACATGGCAGGCAGATTCTTTACCAGGTGAGCCATCAGGGAAGCCCAAGAATACTGGAATGGGTAGCCTGTCCCTTCACCAGCAGAGCTTCCTGACCCAGGAATCAAAGCGGGATCTCCTGCATTGCCGGCAGATTCTTTACCGACTGAGCTATCAGGGAAGCCCAACAGAAAGGGACCCTTTGGTGCCCTAGAATAAAAACACACCATGGCTGTGCACCCAGAGTAGTGGATTCTGGGTTTGTGAGAGGCCTGCCTTCTGATAAGGTAGAAGACGGAACTGTGGGTGTTGAGAGATGGTAGATCATACATCAGGTCTCAAGCTGCTCCATTTTAGGTAAAAGTACAAATGTGTGTTTTTGCCTTGAGGATCTGGAAATTGATTCCCTTGGAGTCAACGGGTTGCAGGCTTCAGAGTGCCTCCAGTTCACCTGGAGTGTCTGTGAAAACACAGATTACTGGGCTGCGCCTCACAGTGTAGAATTCAGTAGGCCTGGGGTAAGACCTGAGAATCTGCCTTGCTGACAAGTTTCCAGGTAAGACTGATGCTGCCAATGTAAGGACCACAGCTTGAGAGCTTTCCCTGCAGCCATGTGCCTTGGAAAATCTTCTAGTAGGAAGGACACTCAACTTTTCCATGTCTTACAGGGGTTGATCCAAGTTCTAGAGGCACCCCTTTAAGAAGAAGAACATAAAATTATAAAAGTAAATCTAAAAGTGAATGTATTTAGGATGAGAAAAGATATCACAGCAAATCACAACTATTAAAAATGAATAAATAATTCATAAAATGTTTTAATTAAAGTCACCTGATTCATCTCTTTCATTTATACATATTTTGGTTACATATTCTTTGACTACTGTCTGTATTTACACTTACATTAATACATGCATGGGGCTTCCTTGGTAGTTCAGCTGTTAAAGAATCTGCCTGCAATGGAGAAGACCCCAGTTCGATTCCTAGGTCTGGAAGATCTGCTAGAGAAGGGAATGGCTATCCACTCCAGTATTCTGGCCTGGAGAATTCCATGGACTATATAGTCCATAGGGTCTCAAAGAGTTGGACATGACTGAATGACTTTCACTTTAATGTGCACATTTTGTGGCTCACATTCATGTACCCCTTTCCTAACACATCCCCTCTACCCTCTGGTTATGGAATCTCAGCTTCCTGGCAGCCAGAGCAAAGAGGGAAAGTCGCTGGGCTCTTGGCCTCTCCTTATCTAACCAAACCAAGTCTACTTCTTCAATAGAAGACAAGTGATCCTGAGGCAGAAGAGTTTACATGGATTTATTTAAGGGAAATTCCACTATATTTCTGATAGCATTTTAAAGAAACTACTGAGACAGCACCAGCCTGCCTTTACTGCTTTTACTTTTTCCTGAAACGCAGCTGGCTTTCCCCATGTATTATCTCATTTAACACCGAGACTAAGCCAATGAGAGAAGGCCCATCATTACTCCCATTCTTCACATTAGGAAATAGTTCCAGAGAAGTGGGACATCAGCCCAAGGTCACCCAGCCAGTGGGTGGTCTCGGCACCCAGATCTTAAATGCTAGCTATGTCATACCAGTTGGTGTTCTTGCATCCACAGATATGGAGGGACAACTTCAATATGAATAGTTATAGAAGGGACTTGAGCATCCTTTGGTTTTGTATAACCAATCTCCTGCAGATACCAAGGGATGACTATGTGTCCACTGGGGGGATGCTTCTCAGATTGGCTTTCTGTAAATTGACGAATATTGAATAATGGCCTATAGTCTTTTACATGAGCTTATAAATTCTTTTAAAATAATATGTGATACAGTGATTGAACTTATAAACAGATGAACCCACATAAAGACAAACAACCCAGAACTTGTAGCTTTGGTGAAGGAGGCGTGGTAATAGGGACTCTCTCCACTTGCACATACACCCTAACTTTCCACATCCCACAGCCAAGCCAGTTTTATAAGATCCAGGGTCCCCTAAAAACCACTTACTATCTTGGTCCCTTTTGCCCACCAAATGGCCTCAGCCTCAACCACCAGTATTTTTTTTTTGGCTGTGCCAGGTCTTAGTTGCAGCATGTAGGATCTGGTTCTCTGACCAGAAAGCAAACCCAAGCCCCCTGCACTGAGAGTCGAGAGTCTTAGCTGCTGAACCACCAGGGAAGTTCCTCAACCACCAGTCTTGGTCACCTGTCTCTCCTCAGTAGGAAAGCTTTAAACATCTAAGACATCATTTGAATTATCAACATCGTTGCCTCTGCAATGTGTAAGCCTGGTTTGGGCACAGGGACGAAGAGGGAGATACAGCAGCACAGGACTTCTGCCACTCAAGTGCCCAAGGAAAAAGGACTTATCTTCAGTTTACAGAGGAGTAAGGTGGCTGTCAGAAATGCATGAAGTTAGGACTCAGCCACTTACTAGTGAAATGCAAACCCAAACTACTGTATTACCTGTAAATTCACCAAAAATGACTGATACCAAAGATGGTGGGAATGTGAATGAAGGGGGCATCTTTCTCTGCTGGTGAGAATGCAAACTTGCAAAACCACTTCGGGGAAGAGTTTGGCCTCATGTGACAGTCGGGTGCACATGCCCTTGGCTCAGCAGCCTGGGCTGCAGCAGGATGTGCAGGGTGCACTCTGGTTGCCATGGAGCTGTGCAATGGGGCGGCCCCAGTGTTTCCACTCCTCAGCAGGCCATCTTTAGCAGAAGTCAGCAAACTGTGGGACTATAGCCCAAATCCAGCCTGCCATCTGCTGCTATTTCAAGTTTTGCAGCACAGTCATGTTATGTGTTGACATCTGGTCATGGTTGCTTTATGATACAATGGCAGAGTTGGACAGCTGGGAGAGACAGGGACTGTCTGGCTTGTAAAGTTCCATATATTTACTATCTTCCCATTTACAGAAAATGTGCGCCCAGCTTACAGTCTGGAGGATCCCTTGCCTATGGGAATCAGGCGATGGTATGACACTCTTGGGGGCTTCCCTGCGGGCTCAGTGGTAAAGAACCTGACTGCCAGTGCAGGCGATGTGAGTTCCATCCCTGGGTTGGGAAGATCCCCAGAGAAAGAAATGGCAGCCCACTCCAGTATCTTTCCTGGGAAACCCCATGGACAGAGGAGCCTGGTGGGCTATAGTCCATGGGGTCACAAAAGAGTCAGATAAGACTTGGTGACCAAACAACAACAGTGAGACTGTTCTCAGTAGTTTTGTGTGCTAACTTGTAAAACAACCCAAATGTTCATCAAAAGGAGTCGATTTGTACAATGGAATATTATAGAGCAGAGAAGCGAGTCAGAACAGGTCCATTTATATGCAGTTCAAGGGCAACTCAAGATAAATGTATGCTTAGAAATACAAACACATGTGAGCGCTACAAAGAAAAGTAAGATGATTGTCATAAAAGTTAGCCTGGGGCTCATCCCTGGAGTAGGTATGCTTGAAGAGGCAAATGCGGGTCCTGGAAATGTTCGTTCTTAGTTTGGGCTCGCTCTTAGCTGCACAAATGCCCACCTTTTATTCTTTGTGTGGTCGGCATATTTTAGATGATCTCAGTGTTTATGTCGAATTTCATAATAGATAAACTCGTATGTGAAATTGGCTTCCCAAATCTTGAAACACAAGTCATCATCCAGTTCTGGCACAGCCTAAAAAAAATGGCAAAATGTTCATCAAAATAGGGGGACATAAAACAACGTGCATCCTTTGTGGAGAAATCTCCCAAGTATTTTGAGGCTCCTCCCAGCCTCTGACTTTTGTTCCTTCTGTGCCAGCCTTAGTCCTTCCTTGTCTTTTCTGGACACAAACCAAGACGAGGGGCTGCCGATGGCTTGCAGCCCAGGTTTTTTTTTTAAAAAGACAACAACAAACTTTTGATTTTATATTAGAATATAGCTGATTTACAATGTTGTGTCCATTTCAGGTGTATAGCAAAGTAATTCAGTTATACGTGTAGCCATTCTTTTTCAAATTCTTTTCCCAGTTAGGTTGTACATAATATTGAACAAAGCTCCCTGTCCTATACAGTAGGTCCTTGATTGTTTTTTTTTTAAACTATATGAGGTATGTATGTATTTTTTTTTAATTGGAGCTAGTTGCTTTACAATGTTGTTAATTTCTGCAGTACAACGAAGTGAATCAGCCTTCAGTATACACATATTCCCTCTCTCTTGAACCTCTCTCCCCGCATCCCATACATCTAGGTCGTCACAGAACAGGGAACTGAGCTCCCTGTGCTGTGCAGCAGGTTCCTGTCCATGTAAAAAACATTAGTGTGTACATGACAATCCCAAAGTCTCTCTCCCGGCTCCACCCTTCTCCCTAGTAATCATAGTTCATTCTTTGCCTGTCTCTCTCTTGTAAGTTCATTTGTATCTTTTTTTTTTTTTTTAGATTCTGTATACAAGTGGTATCATAATATTTCACTTCCTCTGTCTGACTTGCGTCACTCAGTAAGCCAATTTCTAGGTCCATCCATGTTGTGCAGCCCTGTTTTGAGTGGGTATCCAGGAAGGAAAGCCTTTAGTAGCGTGGTCCCACTTTGACAGTAATGTTTGAAGAAAACGCAGTTGCATGCCCCACACAAAGCCAGTGAAACTCACTGGAAGGCTGAATCTCAGAGCATATCTCCAGAATACCTGCTTCAGACTCCCCTGGCTGATGGAGGGGTGCGGAGGGGGAAGGCTGGCTGCCAACAGGAGGAACCAAATTTTCATGGCCCCAAGGAAAGAATCCCAAGTAGGCTCAGATTTCAGGCCTGCACCTTCAAAAACCACCCACTCTGAAAATTGGCCATTTCCCACCAATTCGCTTCTGAAACACCATCCCCTGTGATTCATGTTCTATAAATTGTTGTACATACTGTTTACTTCCACAAGAGACCACTCTTGCTTCACTTTTCCTTATGGTGTCTTAAAAATATACAGTCTTAGCCACCAGTGGCACAGAAAAAAAAAAAAAAAAGTGTTTGGCATGTTTAAACACAGTGTGCAAAAATGTAATTTCATGGTCCTTGGGAAGCTTATATCAAATTCTTGGCATGCACTGCTCATTGACGTATGAATGGCAATGATGACCCAGGGCATCTCTGTAGGACTTCCTCTCAGGATCAAGCTTTTTCACATATATCATTCAGTTAAGACTCACAGGACTACGTGTCTTGGGGTTGCTGTTTTCCAGACAGTGAAACTGGGGAAACACCATGAGTCAGAGTCAGGGGATGACGCTTCAGAACAAGGGGAAGTAAGAACCGCGGAACTGTGGAAACTGCCACCCTAGGCCTTCCTCAGGGTTTAGAGGGGTGGTTTGACTTTCATCTCATGAAGTTGCTTTCAGCTTGATAAGAAATTGGGCAGGTGCGTTGTTCTGTGGAAAGCTCGGGATCGAGGTGGGTCTCAGTGTCCAGGGAGTTTCCCAGATCGCCACTTCCTCCGTCTGTCCCTCTTCACAGTCTCTCACCAACAGTCTTCACTCTGGATGCTAGAAGCTTCTGAGTCCTTGAGCCTCCTGCTTGTTACTGCCTGCCTTGTTTCCATTATCCCACATGGCAGACAGAGGGCAGTATTTGGAATCAGTACGGTGGGTTCGATTCTGGCTTCTTATTAGCTGGGCTAGCTATTGTTAGTAAACGTCTCTGACCCTTAGTATCTTCAGATCTGTAAAAGAGGGTCTGGCAGGGATTCAAGCAATTGTGTGTGTAAAGGGCCTGGCATGCTGTGGATGCCTCTGCTTAAGAAGTCCTTTCCTTTCTTCCGCTCTTGCGTGTATCAGCTGTTTCTATGGTTGTAGGACCTGATCCTAAGAGAACTCAGGGAATTCTTGTTACTGACTAGTTACATTCAAGTACCACCCAGCAGTCCTTGATGCAGTGGGCCTCCTATTTAAATAAGAACCTGTTGAATTTGGAGATGGTGGGCCAGGCCTCTGTGGGGATGTCCCTCAGGAAAGCATGGTCCTCCTGTCAACTCCAGCCCTGGTACCTGGCTGAGCCATCCAGGTCACCCTCACCAATATGGGCAGGTGTCATCCATTCCACAGCAAGCCCGATTAGCATAAAAGGGCAGAGAGACTGAAAATTCGCTCTCTGCAGGGTAAAGTCATCCATCTTTCTCTGCCTTGGACCTTAGTGCTGCTGTTTCTTGGGTTTTATAAGTCATCTTCAGGGACGTACACCACTGGCTGCCCTGGTTCTTGGGCCTTAGAACTTGGACTGGAGCTACCCCACCAGCCTCCCGCACCTGTCTTGTGGCTGACAGGTCCTGTGATGTCTCAGCTTCCATAACCAGGTGAGGCCAATCCCTCACAGTAAATCTCTTTCTGTGAACCTTAAAAATATCTCCTGGTATGATTCCTAAACATATTCCTGACTCGGAAGCTACTTTTAGATAGTCATCTTCGGGGGGTCATGAGATCAGTGGTCAGAGGACCACAGTTTGAGAATGAGTCTAGAATGAGTCAGCTGCGGGGGTGGGCATCTCTGCGGGAGAGCAAGCTTCTCCTGCAACTTAGGCTTCCTTTTAGGAACTGATTAAAATGAGCAAATTTTTCTTTTCTAGCCAACTCCCTGCTGTACCGCCCCACGAACCCCTGGGGCACTCAGTAGCTGCTGACCAAACACTGGAAATACTATTAATATTAGCATTAAAATTTCGCTGCAGAAAAGCTCGGTTCTCAAACTGGTTCCTGAAGAAGCAGCAGCACCTGGGAACTTACACAGAGTGCCAATCTTGGGCCTCCCTGAGGATTTATGGAATAGGATCTCCTGGGGGTGAATTCTGCAGTCTGTGCTTTTCCACATTGCTGACCAGGGGATTTTTTTTTTTTTTTTAAAACAAAACTAACACAGGCACCACCATGCCTGTGGCTGGTGATTTGTTATGTCAGTGAATATGGAAACACCTAGTTTGAATAAATATCAACAACTTTTTTGCACCTAATGCGTTTATTTTAGTCGCTGTATGTCTCACTAAAGCATTCAGTGTTTTGTTAGAGGGTGATAGGCTGTAAATGGCACCCCACTCCAGTACTCTTGCCTGGAGAATCCCCTGGACGGAGGAGTCTGGTGGGCTGCAGTCCATGGGGTCGCTAAGAGTCGGACACGACTGAGCGACTTCACTTTCACTTTTCACTTTCATGCATTGGAGAAGGAAATGGCAACCCACTCCAGTATTCTTGCCTGGAAAATCCCAGGGACGGGGAAGCCTGGTGGGCTGCCGTCTATGGGGTCACACAGAGTCGGACACGACTGAAGTGACGTAGCAGCAGTAGCAGCAGGCTGTATAGCAGGCACCTGTCGGCAGAACAGGCTATTACAAATACACCATGTTTCACTGTGCTTTCCCAGTCTGTGGAAGGGCAGGCTACACTTAAGGGCAGCAATTTTTTCTAAAGTTCTGTTGGTATTATTTCCTCTAGAATATTTTCATTTATTTTACCTGGCAGTTGACAAAGTGGATCTTTGTGGGGCGGGGTGCGGGGGAGGGGCAGGAAGGAGCTCCTGTAGAAATGAGAAATTTTGTGATGTGTCATTTTTGAAATTTTTATGGTAATAAACGTGTACAATATATACAGGGTTGTAACAAAAGCATAACAGAGCAAAATGTGAATGATAATGAATGGAAAGTTTCATATAATGAAGGCTTGATCAGTTTTAAGGTCTAACAACTTTGCACAGTGATGTTAACTGTATCATTCTCTGAGAACGTATTGATCCATCTCTGGTCAAAAATGTTCAAGTAACAATATGTCTCCAGTCAATGTTGAAGCCTCAGGGATTGTGCAGTGAGTGGCACAGGTTTGGTGTTTCTGTTTAATTCTTTTAAATATTCCACAGCTCTTATGTACCAGGTGAACTCCTGGGTACACAGAATATGCTGAAAATAATGTGCCTTTGCAGAAATAAGCCAATTTACACTATAGTGTTAGCGCATGGCAAGAGCTTTAAGGGTAGGCTAAGAGGATAGAATTTTGAGTGGGGGAGGTGAGGACTGTGCGTTGCTGCCCTCTTAATCCTTGTTGTGGGAAGGACACCTTGATCTTCATTGCTACACAGTTTAAAGGATTCCACCACTTTCTTCACCCACAGTTTGGGGGTTGGGTGGGCACATGACCAAAGTCTGGCCAATCAGAGCGTTCATCTTCCTGCCCCGCCCCCACCGCCTGCAGTACAGGAGACCCGGGTTCGTTCCCTGGGTTGGGAAGATTCCCTGGAGAAGGAAATGGCAACCCACTCCAGTATGCTTGCCTGGAAAATCTCATGGACACAGGAGCCTGGCGGGCTTCAGTCCGTGGTGTCACAAAGAGTCGGGCATGATTGAGTGACTAACACTTACTTATAGTTAGCTTAAGAAAGAAAGTTTCCTTAAATCTGGAAAACAAAAGATTAAAGAGCCAGCAGTGTTTCAGACAAAAAGTCATAAAAAATTATAATTACATTCATCAGTTCATTCAGTCCTATATAATCAATTGTAATCTTGATCTTTTGTTAGCTATTTTATGAATCTGTTTGTTCTTAGAGTTCTGATCTGATGGTATGATCTGAAAAAAAACAAAAGATTAAAGAGCCAGCAGTGTTTCAGACAAGAAGTCATAAAAAATTATAATTACATTCATCAACTCATTCGGTCCTATATAATCAGTTTTAATCTTGATCTTTTGTTAGCTATTTTATGAATCTGTTTTTTCTTAGAGTTCTGATCTGATCGTATGATCTGAAAGTTAGCAGAAACCTGTATTTGTCAGAGTCCTTTCCATGAATCTCCTTGAAGAGGAAGCACTTTGCAAAAGTATCAGAATAAAACAAAACTATCTGTAAATGTTAAAGGACTTAAAAATGCCTATAGTTAAAGATCTGATAAGAGTTCACTATATGTAATTGATAAGGAAATTTGGTTATTTCTCTGACATAGGACATTTCAAAATGAAAACTGGAATTATGACTCAATATTACATATCAGATTTTTCTGATTTCATAAAATTTATGGAACACTTTTATTCATAACATATGTACATAAGGAAGGTTTAGCACTATTTGTTATTTGACAGTGCTTCCCATATAACTTAGCCTGTCAAATAAGCCTGTGTGTGCTGGCATACTAGGTCTCTTCAGTCATGTCCGACTCTTTGCAGCCCTATGACTGCAGCCTGCCAAGCTCCTCTGTCCATGGTATTCTCCAGGCAAGGATACTGGAGTGGGTTGCCACACCCTCCTCCAGGGAATCTTCCCAACCCAGGATCGTACCCACATCTCTTACATATCTTGCATTGGCAGATGGGTTCTTTACCATTAATGTTTCTCTTCTATGAAGAGAGAGAATAAATCTTTTGATATGGTCAGAGGGTCCTCTGGAAATCCTAGGGTTACTTCAAGTTTAAAAGACTTCACTCAGAATTTGATTTTGGGGAGTCCATCAAAAATGTTAAAAGGTTACGTACACATGATTAAATAAGATCATCTATTATTATGAAACAATAATTATCCTCTTAACCAAAGTAGTACAAGATTTTAAAGGCAAATACAGGAAGCTACATAGTTGTAAGCAAAAACAATTCTTTTCATGTTAAGAAAACTCAGTTTTCTTAAGTAATCAAGGACCTGATTAAGACAACATGAAGCACAAAATTATTTTTATAAAATTCACAATCATTACTTTCTAGCCAGATCACTTAAAAGTCAAAGAAATACCTTTAACAGTCTCTTATCAGAGCAGACCTGTTCTCCAAAACATTTTGTCCTTTTGGCAGATGAGATAAAATTGCATTAACTATATTTTGATACTAAAGCTTATTAATAAAAACTCTTATGGTAACAATTCAATTTTAGCCAACCTGGTTACCCAAGGCAAAGTTCTTTTTCTCTCTTCTCAACTTTCTTACCATTTTGTCCTTTATTTACTTCTTTCTCATTCTGAACTAACCAGCTTTACTTTAGGATGGAAGACCAAGGAAAGCAAAATAATTACTGGAAAGTTTGGATAACACCACTGTGAGCCCTCTCCATAGGTAGTCATTTCCTTTCCAGAGCATCCCAATCAATCTCTCTTGGACTGGAATCTACCTCCACTTGTACAGGACACACATGGTGTCTAGGGAAAGCCCCTGGCTTTCTGGTGTATAATTCCAGAGTTGGCTTTTTGGTATGCATGCCTCTGGAAGCTTCTTTGGAGTTTTTCATTTATCAAGGATTTGCTGTACCTCTTCTGGGTTCTTCAGATGTGCTGTCACCAGATATTCATGATGTTTATATTTGTCCATTATTATTTTTCTTTTTCCAGCAATATCATACCAGATATTGGACCCACAATATTCCATTTGGTCAGGGAATGAAGAATGACAGTTGTGAGGGAATTGACAATAGACTTCTTTGTATTTTCCCTCTGATGATGCCTCTGGTCTCCTTGAGAGGCTGTTTTATTCTCCTGGGTTTAGGACGTAGTCCAGCCATGACCCATTGACTCAGAGTTCACAGATGGAGGGCTCCCATCCCCCTCAGCTGTGAGATTCCTTTCCTCATGCCTTTAACTCAGAGCCTCTCCTTGGTCAGTGACAAAAGCTTTTAGGTTCAAACCCCCCTCCTTAGCTCTTCATGGCATATTAGTAGTTAATTAAGGCCTTTATAAATAGTGGTGTGATTACCTCATTAAACCATATGGGCTCTTAGAAGATCTCACTTAGAAGATCTCACTGCTCTTAGAAGATCACTGAATTATCATGGCAATGCTGACACTTTGGGTTTGATACTACAGGTAACACATGACAGAGGCAATACTCAAAAGCACATAGCAGTGGGACAGAACCTCAGCAGAGTCCCTTCCCCCCNAAAGACAGAAATATAGATCAGTGGAACAAAATAGAAAGCCCAGAGATAAATCCACACACCTATGGACACCTTATCTTCGACAAAGGAGGCAAGAATATACAATGTCTCTGCTTTTTAAAATGCTATCTAGGTTGGTAATAACTTTTCTTCCAAGGAGCAAGCATCTTTTAATTTCATGACTGCAGTCACCATCTGCAGTGATTTTGGAGCCCCCCTAAATAAAGTCTGTCACTGTTCCCATTGTTTCTCCATCTATTTCCCATGAAGTGATGGGACCAGATGCCTTGATTTTAGTTTTCTGAATGTTGAGTTTTAAGCCAACTTTTTCACTCCCCTCTTTCACCTTCATCAAGAGGCTCTTTAGTACTTCTTTGCTTTCTGCCATAATGGTGGTGTCATTTGCCTATCTGAGGTTATTGATATTTCTCCTGGCAATCTTGATTCCAGCTTGTGTTTCTTTCAGCTCAACGTTTCTCATGATATACTCTGCATATAAGTTAAATGAGCAGGGTGACAATATGCAGCCTTCATGTACCCCTTTCCTGATTTGGAATCGGTCTGTTGTTCCATGTCCAGTTCTAACTGTTGCTTCTTGACCTGCATACAGATTTCTCAGGAGGCAGGTCAGATGGTCTGTATTCCCATCTCTTTAAGAATTTTCCACAGTTTGTTGTTATCCACACAGTCAAAGTCTTTGGCAGAAGACATTAAGAAGAGGTGGCAAGAATACACAGAAGAACTATACAAAAAAGATCTTCATGACCCAGATAACCACAGTTGTGTGATCACTTAATTGGAGCCAGACATCCTGGAATGTGAAGTCAAATGGGCTTTAGGAAGCATCACTACAAACAAAGATAGTGGAAGTGATGGAATTCCAGTTGAGCTCTTTCAAATCCTAAAAGAGGATGCTGTTAAAAGTGCTGCATTCAATATGCCAGCAAGTTTGGAAAACTCAGCAGTGGCCATAGGACTGGAGAAGGTCAGTTTTCATTCCAATCCCAAAGAAAGGCAATGCCAAAGAATGTTCAAACTACCGCACAATTGCACTCACCTCACATGCTAGCAAAGTAATGCTCAAAATTCTCTAAGCCAGGCTTCAATAGTACGTAACCATGAACTTCCAGATGTTCAAGCTGGATTTAGAAAAGGCAGAAGAACCACAGATCAAATTGCCAACATCTGTTAGATTATTGAAAAACTGAGAGAATTCCAGAAAAACAACTTCTCCAGGTTAACCTAGTTTTAATTCAGTGCTCATATGACATGGTTGAAAGTTCCACCATATCCCTCACCTCTGCAGTATGTTTCCAGGTTGAAATCTTGGCTTCTGCTTGGGTCTGTGTGGGACATGGTGCAGAGGGAGAAGGGGAGAAGTTAGGGAGGGGGGTTTCACCTCCCTTTGATCATCCACATAGCAGGGGGTACAGTGCTTCCTCTTAGGGGGTGTTGGGAGGAGACCATGAATGGTGCTTGTGGAAGGCTTAGCATGGTATCTGGCACAAAGCCATCACTTGGAACATGATGTCTATCATTACTTCTCTCTAAGAAAATTATTTGAAATCAATCATGGTGGCCTCTGGCCTTCCCCCTGACCCGGAAGCCTCATCTTTTTGTTCTTACTAGTCTGGTCCATGCCTTGCTCTGGACCAGGGTTTCCAAAACCAGGCTGTGCATCAGAGCTAGATGCTGATGTGATGCAATATCAGTCAGTGCTGCCACTTGCCTTGGGTGATGGACTTGAGCTCTTGGAGCCTCAGTTATCTCCTCGAGAGAAAAATGTGCCTTTCTTTCAGAGTTTTGGGGTCATATGCAGTGACATGTCTGGGGCTGGCATATAGCAACTCAGAACACAGTAAAAGATGACTACCATTTTCCCATCTGAGATCCTCCTTCTCCCTTATTCCCATCCAGTGCTTTTTTTTTTTTTTTAAACAAATATTTATTTGACTGTACTGGGTCTTAATTGTGCCATGTGAGACCTTCAATAGTGGCAGCATGTGGGATCTTTACTTGTGGCATATGGGTCTAATTTCCTGACCAGGGATCAAACCTGACCCCCCTTCATTGGCAGTGCAAAGTCTTAGTCACTGGACCACCAGGGAAGTCCTGTTGTTGCTTAATAAGTTCTCGTTTGCCTCAAATCTCCATTCACATGTTGCCTTCTCAGAAGACCTTCTGGGATCACTGTATCCGAAAGACACCTTCCAGCTACTCACACCCCCCTTTCAGCAGTAGTGACTTCTTTATGGTGGGTGCGTAGTAACTGCTTATCTCCCTATTGCCTTCTGCATCTACCACACAGACACACTCAATACACAATCACTGAATAAAGACGTGGTGATTGTCATCACTGTCACACAGAAAGCTAAAGCTGGATTCAAGTGAGTTTTCCATCCCTAGAATTTTCAAACACAGAATGCTAACCTTCGTACGGCTTTAAGTAAACTCCCAAGGGCCACAATCTCTGTTTCTGTGGCTATAGGACTGAACCCATGCTCATGAAACTGGGTCTACTACACATGGCCTTCTGCATGTAAGTTGTTTAGTCATTAAGTCTTGTCCAACGCTTTAGTGACCCAGTGGACTGTAGCCCACCAGACTCCTCCGTCCATGGGATTTTCCAGGCAAGAATACTGGAGTAAGTTGCCACGTCCTCCTCTAGGGGATTGTCCCAACCCAGGGACTGAGCCTGCATCTCCTGCACTGCAGGCAGATTCTATGCCAATGAGCCACCAGCACAGCCCCGTGCATGTAAGTAGGATTCTGAGATTCTCTTTGCACAGCCTAAGGTTCCTCTCCTTCCGGAACACGGTCTCTGAGTTTCACCCTTATGTTTTTCACCCCTTTACCAGCTTTCCTCCTAAACACAGCTCAGGTTTGTTCAGCCAATATCATGTGCCAACTGCCTGCATGATGCTTTGTAGGTGTTATCTTCCAAATCATCACAACCCCCTTTGTGATCGAAAGGTGAGTTTTCGTAATTTAGAGAATTCCCAGTTACAGTTGATTCCAATAGCATTAGGCTCTGACCCAGTGTATGTCAACTAAAAAGATGCACAATGTAAGAGTTGTGAGTTCAATTTTAGTTAGGGCAAAATGAACACTGCAGCCCGGGAGACAGCCTCTCAGATAGCTCCGATAAACTGCCCCAAAGAGGTAGTGGCAAAGGTCAGTATATGGGAGCTTACTGTATGACTCAGGGAACTCAAACAGGGGTTCTGTGACTATCTAGAAGGGTGGGATGGGGTGGGNAGGTGCTCTCCAAATGGGTGTCCAGTGGAACTCGGGGTGTCACGCCACGTGTTCCACAAGACACCCAGTTGTCTCTGTCCACTCCAAGTGACCCCTGTGACACTGAGCCGCCTCGACAGTCACCCCGAAGGCCTGTTCACACCTCGGTGGCCCATGTTTCAACACTGTCGGAAAGCCTCGAGGGGCAGCCCATTGACCACTGTGTCACCATGACGGGACGCCTGACACTGCAGCTACAACTCGGGAGGAAAGCGGAGGTGCACGTCTCCACTCAAGAGGACACTTGACTCCACTGGGGAGCCTCCAGAGGAACCCCACGGTCCACGTCTGAAGCCAAGAGGAATCCTTAGGTGCCACAGGAGGATGGAGGAGCTGGAACCGACTGCCAAGTAATCCCCAAAGGCCCNGGGAGATGGGAGGGAGGTTCAACAGGGAGGGGACATGGGTGTACCTATGGCTGATTCTTGTTGATGTATGACAGACAACCACAAGATACTATAAAGCAATTATCCTTCAATTAAAAGAAAAATAGAATTTGGTGAGGATGGAGTTCAATGCAATCAGGTGTTTACTTTACAAAAGTTTTTCTGCTAGTCATGGGGAGCTAATGTTACCAGAAAGGGATTTAGTGCTTTTATAGTTATGAAGAGATGCAAGGATTGGGATCATGAAATCAGTTCCTGGAAACATTTAACTCTCTATAGACCTCTTCCACCAGTTTCCCTGAGCAGAGTTGCCTCACTCTCTACCCTGACTTCCCCTCAGTGGGTGTTGAAGGTCAGCAGCTGCAGCAGCCCAGGGTTCAGTTTCCTCAGAGGCAGATGGCAAATGCCCTTGTTGTTGCTCAGTTGCTGGCAAATGCTCTTGACAAGTGCCAGTTTGTAGCTGACACATGGATCTTGAACAGGGAGAGCAGGTAGCCAGGAGAAAGCAAATATAGCCAAGAATAGAAATGCAGGGTAAATTGGCAGTGGGAATAAAACTGATCACACACGAGTCAAGACAGCATAAGTCGCCATCCCCAGATTGAGGAAGCTCAGCCTGCTTTAGGAAACCACGCTTCCAGGAGCCAGGGTTGAGGACAAGTCACCAGTCCTGACAGTGGACACACAAAGGCATCCTCCCCAAGCTCCATGAGACATGAAGATCTCATGGCACCCTGCTGCAATCAGGTCCTGAAGGCCTGGTCAGTCCCAGGATTGTGGTGAAATGTGGGTGCGAAAGCAGAGAAGGCAGATAGAGGGAATGAACAGATTGTGCCTGGGGTCAGGTGGGATGGGCGGATACACACTCAATGGTAAAGTCATCCATGGCTACAAACCATATTTTCAAAAGCATGCTTGCCAGTGCTGTTCTTTGAAAAAGGGTACAGAAACCTCTCAAATGTCAAGAGATAGGGTTTCTGCCAAGGCAACAGAATGCTGAGAACTGCAAGTAAAGATTCTTCTAACAAAAAGGTGCTAAATTCTGGAGAAGGATTTAATTATACCTGAGGTATTTCTGACTTGGTGCGTGTGCGTGGGAAGCTTTGCCTGTCTCTCTATTGCTGTTATTATCTCATGGGTCTATGGCTTAATTTTTCCCACCATGGGGCTCCTTAGTCATCTTTCCAATCCCCCAGTTCCCTTTGGCAGGCAGTTGCTGCAAGACACTCGACTGCTAATAAAAGGTGCCCTCCCCCGAAGCTCTGACTATTAGCTATCAAATTCCTGGCATGGCTAATCATCAGGTTTAATCATACATTAACCTTTTACCAGAGTGGCATAGGGGAAAGCTTGAGATATTCCTGAGGCTGAATCTATACAGCACAGATATGTCTGTTCGAGAAATGTGTGGACTAAAAGCATTTTCTCCAGGCACGTGGGAACTGAGCAAAGTGGGAAGCGTGATTGCGTTTCAGGCTGCCTCATGTAATCTCTCTTGATGGATTCACTCTTCTCAGTTGCTGGCATATCTTAAATGCTATTTTTGATATGCTCCGTTTCCCAAACTCTCTGCCTGTTCTCCATTTGTTTTGCTGGCTTCTTATGGATATTTTATAATCCAGTATGTACCAGTGCCTCTGGAGCTCCTTGGGAACTCTATCAATGGAGTTCTTTCTCTGGGTATCAGTTCATCAAGCAGTACTGAACTCTCGAGATCAAGTCAAGGTCACGTTTCCTCTGTTTAAACCCTCCAACCTGTGCCTCTCATTTGCCTGAAATGTAGTGGACTGACCAACGTGCACAAAATTTTAGATTTTTCTAGCCTCTGGCTCTCTCTCAGATTTCATCTTCTCAGCAGTACTGTTTGCTAACTCTGTTCCTGTCCTTGCTGCTTCTGTTGGATTTCTGTTGCAGCATCATCAGTTGCTACAATGGTAGCACCTCAAACCCTCAACACCCATGCCATGAATTGTCAACATTTTTGTAGATCAGAAGTACAAGTGGGCTCAACCACTTTTTCAGTTAGGCTAAAATCAGCTTGTGTGCTGGACTTCTGTCTGGGGGCTCTGGGGAAAAGTTTACTCCAGAATTCATTCCACTTACTGGCAGAATTCCGTTCCTTGTGGTTGTAGGACTGAGGTCCTGGCTTCCTTGCTGGCTGTCAAAGGAGAGCTGCTCTTAGCTCCTGGAGGCCACTCAGATTCCTTGCCCCATGGTTTCCTCCGTCTCCAAGTCAGCAAGGGTGCCTTGGATCCTTGCCATGCTTTGAATCCCTCTGACTCCTCCTCCTGCATCCAGCCAGAGAAAACTCTCTGCTTCTGGAATATTCATATGATTAGATTAGGTCCACTTGGATAATCCTCAGTGAAGGCCAAATGATTAGTAATTTTTTTGATTAGTAATCTTAATGTCAGTGGCAGAATTACTTTAACATACTGGGCTGGTCATAAATTTAATTTGGCTTTTTTAGTAAGATGTTATGGAAAAACCCAATGCATAGTCATGGGAGTAATCAGGGAAGGGAGGAGAATTCTGCCTCCTACATGGAACAAGACTGGTTCCAAATAGGAAAAGGAGTACATCAAGGCTGTATATTGTCATCCTGCTTATTTAACTTATATGCAGAGTACATCATGAGAAATGCTGGGCTGGAAGAAACACAAGCTGGAATCAAGATTGCTGGGAGAAATATCAATAACCTCAGATATGCAGGTGACACCACCCTTATGGCAGAAAGTGAAGAGAACTAAAAAGCCTCTTGATGAAAGTGAAAGAGGAAAGTGAAAAAGTTGGCTTAAAGCTCAACATTCAGAAAACGAAGATCATGGCATC
>SJYV01048281.1:294165-401970 GCA_006410875.1 Neotragus pygmaeus | reverse complement strand
ACAGTCAAACTAACAGGTGGGAGCTGATATCTCACTGTGTTTTTGATTTTCATTTCCCTTATAATTAAAGATGTTGAGTATATTTTCATGTATTTGTTGGCCATTTGTATATCTTCTTTAGAAAAATGTCTATTCACGTCCTTTCTCACATTTTAATTGGATTTTTTGCTATTGAGTTGTATGATTTCCTTATATGTTTTAGATATTAACTTCTTATAAGATTTGATTTATAAACGTTTTCTCCCATACTATACAGTGTATGTATATTCTTTTTGTATAAAAGTACAAAAGACTTTTCCTTTTGTTGATGGTTCCTTCTGCTATGGATAAATTTTCTGGTTTGATCTCATCCCATGGTTTATTTTTACTTTTGTGGCTTTTGCTGTCATATGCAAAAAATCATTGCCAAGACAAAGGTCAAACAGCTTTCCCCCTATGTTTTCTTCTAGTATTTTTACAGTTCAATTCTTACACTTAAATCTTTAATCTATATGAGTTCATTTCTGTGGGTGGTTTATGGGTCCATTCTCATTCTTTAACAAATGGATATTCAGTTTTCCCAACCATATTTATTGAAGAGACTATCTTCCCTCCACTAAGTTCAGGGATCCCTTATCAAACACTAGTTTATTGTACATGCATAGTTTTTTTTTNGCCTGGCGTGCTGCGATTCATGGGGTCGCAAAGAGTCGGACACGACTGAGAGACTGAACTGAACTGAACATGATTCCTCAAACATGCACCTGTCAGTCTCACCCCAGGACCTTTGCACTTGCTGTTCCCTCTTTCTGAAACTCTTCCGCAGAGAGTCCTGTGGCTGGCACAAGTGACACATTATGTATTTATATGTTTATTCGATACCTGTCTTCCTTCAGTGGGATAGAGTTTCCCTTAAGATGCGGGTTTGCCTACTTTATTCAGGGCTCCATCCTCAGCTCCTAAAATAACTCCTGGCTCTTAGCAGATGCTCCACACTATAAATAAATGAATGTACACATAATCTTTAGCTTTGTCAACCACTCTTCTCTTTTTCCTTCTCTCTCCAAGATGTTTCTGAATTTTAGAATTCCTGTAAAGTGATCATCAGGAGTTTTTTTTTTTCTCTGAATTTATGTGCGCTTGAAAAGATTCAGGAACCTCTTCTCTTCCACCTGATCTACATAAGCATAGAGTTTAAGAGGAAGGCTCTTTTATTTCTCTTTACTAGCTTTTTTTTTTTTTAACCTTTTATACATCTGTGTCTTCTTTATCTGGCAACATTCCCACGCATCTTTATGACCCAGCTGGGAGTTGGAAATACATTGATGATCTTTGATTATAGCTTCACATTCAATGAGAAACTCCCCCAGAATGGAGTATTCTCCCTGTCTTTGTCAAGAACATTCCTACTTCTCAGGGTTCATCTCAGGTCTTCCAGGTTCTGTGCATTCTTTGATTGCTACAATTCAGAGAGAGCTAGCCTTCTTTTGAACTCATTTAATATCTGAGCCAAAGGTGCTAGAGGCATAACGGCTTGTTTCTGTGCACTAGTCTATTTTCCAGTTTGTCATTTTTTAAATGTTTGAGCCTTCATTCAAAGGACAAGGCAGTCAAAAACCTAGATTTCTGATTTCTCTTAAAAATAAGAATCCTAACACTGAGCTGCCATTTCCATATGACAGTAGTTGGGACTGGAGAGGAAGTTGTCCTTTAGCTGGGGTATGTCTCTAGTTTGCCACAGTCCCCGCTTCCCCCAGCTGTATCACCAAATGAAACCTGAGTGTTGCTGTAATTTATCATCATGGTCGTGCTGCTATTTTTTTTTTTTTAAGTAAAGAAGTATTTGTTTCCCTGTTTTATCATAAGTGGTAAAGTGAATGAGAGATCCAGTCACACTGTCATTGCTTTCTACCACCCACCTGGGCTTGGCAGGGCTGTTGGGCTTTGCAGTTTCTTCCCAGTCTCTGTGAGGCTGGGAGCAGTCCTGCCTTGCTCACTGCTGTGTTCTCAGAGCCTGGAGCATAACAGGTGATTAACTGATTTTTACAGAATGAATGAATACCCGTATCTGAAATCTGTGTAACTCATGTAGCACCTAGTAACCTTGGATTTTACTGTTGTCTTCTTATGTGTGGATATCCTTCTACAAAGTGCCAGTGTTTTCCCTCCAACTATTTGCTCTAAAGCCAGAAACTCTATCTCTATTCACTTCCTATTGCTGTTGTAGCAAATTACCAGAAACTTGGTCTTAAAACAAAAGAAATGGATTCTCTCTCAGTTTTTTAAGATAGAAGTTAGAGATCAAGGCGTTGGCAGGGTCACATTCTCTGCAAACAGTTCTTGGAAAGGATGCTCCCTGGCCTCGTTCAGCTTTGGTGGCTCCAGGCATTCTTTGGTTTGTCTGAGTGTCACTTCGGCTCCTGCCTGTGTGTTCATGGGGCCTCGGCAGGGCCTCCTCCTCTTCTGCATCTCAGCCTTCATTTCTGTCTGTTAGAAGAATTTGTGTCGTTGGATTAGAGCTCATGTGGTTAATGCAGGATGATTTGATCCTCCCCTCTGGGAAGGAGAATAAGGAATAAATAAATACAGAGAACTATTATATCATGACATTCATGGAATATACTCTCAAGAGCATACAAAGCACTATGGGGTCTTAAAGGAGAAAGATATCAGGGAATCAGGGATACTGTTGAAAGAGGCAGGATTCAGCTCTGCCTTGAAGGAGGAGTAGAATCTTGAAAGATAGGAGACTCTTTCCACTAGGGTAGAAAGTGTGAGAAGCCCATAGTTGGAGAAATATCACATAGAACAATGAGTTATTTTGATGAAACGTCAACTACGTGTCCCTCAATGTCTGTCGTATATGGTAGTTGCTCAAGAAACATTTTGAAACCCCCATGCCCTTGGTGCCGCGTTAGGGACTTTACCACATTGTTGCTGTTCAGCTGCTAAATCGTTTCTGACTTTTTGTGACTCCATGAACTGCAGCACACCAGGCTTCCCTGTCCTTCACTATCTCCTGGAGTTTGCTCAAATTCATGTACATTGAGTCAGTGATCCCACATTCATCAATTTATAGTTTTCTGAAAAACCGAAATTCACAATAGACAGGAAATACAACCAGTAAATTAATGACACTGACATAAGGCCTTTGGAGATAGTATTTGCTGCCACAGCTCATGGCAGGGGACGGGGTGCTGGGATTGGTACTTTAACCTTGCGGGTTAGCCACAGGGCGCTCTCATGTTCATATTTTAAATCTGATAATGTGGGCTGCTGGGGCTTACCTGGTGGCTCAGATGGTAAAGAGTCTGCCTACAATGCAGGAGACCAGGATTCGATCCCTGGGTTGGGAAGATCCCCTAGAGAAGGCACTGGCACCCAACTCCAGTACTCTTGCCTGGAAAATCCCATGGACAGAGGAGCCTGGTAGGCTGCAGTCCATGGGGTCTCAAAGAATCGGACACGACTGAGTGACTTCACTTCACTTCAACGTGGGCTGCTTATCACATACTGATTCACTGCGAACCAACAGTTTCTTCATTGTTTCCAAATTTTATTAATGTTCTGCCCTGAGGCATAATGCCTTGNAATCGGACACGACTGAGTGACTTCACTTCACTTCAACGTGGGCTGCTAATCACATACTGATTCACTGCGAACCAACAGTTTCTTCATTGTTCCCAAATTTTATTAATGTTCTGCCCTGAGGCATAATGCCTTGAATTACACCCACCAGTGGGTTGCAGGCAGTGGAGAAAATTTCTTTTCCAACAATGAGGAGCTCGAAGGAAATTTCCTGAGAAAGCTAAATGATCATATCACAAAGGCTGTGCCGCCCTGGTGAGCATGAGGAGAAGATGATGGCTCCCTGGGCTGGAGGGAGGTGGTCAGGGGCAATGGGCAAGCCATTTTCAACAGAACCAAGGAGTAGCCTATGTGAGAAAAAATGTTTATAGTAGATGCTGCCTGACTGTGTTGAAAGTAGTGATTCTGACCCATAGTGTGTTTGTTGACACAAATTTAACTTTATTTGAATCTTGGTTAGGTACAGCTTTATTATTTATTTGCAGACTTTCAGAATGTAGACATTTTAATAAATTATGGACTGAGTGACTTCATGGAGTACTGATGATGGGCTCCTTTCATTGAATTCGGTGATGCAAGCTCTGCCTATAGACATTCACATGTAGAGTCTGAGAGCCTCCTGGCGCTTTGGTACCGAGAAGGGCATCTCATCCAGCTAATATCAATACTCGAATCCACCTCATTCCCTTGTCTGCATCATCTGGCCTGGCAGTAGTCAAGGTTCTATTTGGGCCCCCTAGTGAGGGGACACTTTCTAAGAAGGAGGAACAATTTGTTACATGGCATTTGTTTTCCCTTTATTTGATCTCTAACAGCACACATTTAAAATACTTCGAAATCGAGTCACAGATGTAGAAGAAAAATTTATGGTTGCCAAGAGGGAAGAAGACAGGAGGGATAAATTGGCATCTTGGGATTGATATATACTCACTGCTATATATAAAATAGATAATTAATAAGATCATACTGTATAGCACAGGGGACTCTACTCAGTACTCTGTAATGAGCTATATGGGGAAAGAATCTAAAAAAGAGTGGGGCATGTGTATATGTATAGCTGATTTACTTTGTTGTACAACAGAAACTAACACAACATTGTAAATCAACTATACTCCAATAAAAATTAATTAAAAATACTTAATCCATTTTTAAANTTTTTCTGGAACTCTCTTGCTTTTTTGATGATCCAACACATGTTGGCAATTTTACCTCTGGTTCCTCTGCCTCTTCTAAATCCAGCTTGAACATCTAGAAGTTCATGGTTCATGTGGAAGCCTGGCTTGGAGAAGTTTGAGCATTACTTTGTTAGTGTGTGAGATGAGTGCAACAGAGCATTCTTTGGCATTGCCTTTCTTCAGGATTGGAATGAAAACTGTCTTTTCCCAGTCCTGTGGTCACTGCTGAGCTTTCCAAATTTGCTGCCATGTTGAGTGCAGCACTTTGACAGCATGTAATTTTAGGGTTTGAAATGGCTCAACTGGGATTCCATCACCTCCATTAGCTTTATTTGTAGTAATGTTTGCTAAGGCCCACTTGACTTCGCATTCCAGCATGGCTTATAGGTGAGTGAAACTATCTGGGTCATTAAGATCTTTTTTGTACAGTTCTTCTGTGCATTGTGCCACCTCTTCTTAATATCTTTTGCTTCTATTAGGTCCATACCATTTCTGTCTTTATTGTGTCCATCTTTGCATGAAATGTTCCCTTGGTATATCTAATTTTCTTGAAGAGATCTCTAGTCTTTCCCAGTCTATTGTTTTCCTCTATTTCTTTGCACTGATCACCAAGGAAAGCTTTCTTATCTCTCCTTGCTATTCTTTGGAACTCTGCCTTCAAATGGGTATATCTTTTCTTTTCTCCTTTGCCTTTAACCTATCTTCTTTTCTCAGCTATTTGTAAGGCCTCCTCAGACAACCATATTGCCTTTTTTCANCCAAGGAAAGCTTTCTTATCTCTCCTTGCTATTCTTTGGAACTCTGCCTTCAAATGGGTATATCTTTTCTTTTCTCCTTTGCCTTTAACCTATCTTCTTTTCTCAGCTATTTGTAAGGCCTCCTCAGACAACCATATTGCCTTTTTTCATTTCCTGTTCTTGGGGTTGGTCTTGATAACTGCCTCCTCTACAATGTCACAAACCTCTATCTATAGTTCTTCTGGCACTCTATTTATCAGATCTAATCCCTTGAATCTATTTGTCATTTCCACTGTATAATCATAAGGAATTTAATTTATATCATACCAGAATGGTCTAGTGGTCTTTCCTACTTTCTTCAATTTAAGTCTGAATTTTGCACTAAGGAGTCTATGACCTGAGCCACAGTCAGCTCTAGGTCTTGTTTTTATTAACTGTATAGAACTTCTCCATCTTCAGTTGCAAAGAATATAATCAATCTGATTTCAATATTGACCATCTGGTGATGTCCATGTGTAGAGTCTTCTCTTGTGTTGTTGGAAGAGGGTATTTGCTATGACCTGTNTCTTATACACATCTCTGAGCCCCAAGTGCTACACAGCAGGCTCTCACTGGCCATCTGTTTGACACCTGGCAGAGTATATATGTCAATCCCCATCTTTCGATTCATCCCACCCCCTCCTTCCCCTTCTGTGTTCACACGTCCATCCTCTATGTCAGTTCTCTATTTCTGTCCTGCAAGTAGGTTCATCTGTACTTTTTTTTTTTTACATTCGCATACACACTGTTGGGAATGTAAATTGATACAGCCACTATGGAGAACAGTATGGGAAGACGGAGATTCCTTAAAAAACTAAAAATAGAGCCGCCATATGACCCAGCCATCCCACTCCTGGGCCTATACCCTGAGGACACTGTAATCTGTAAACCTGTTTCAGATACTGTAGTTAAGTGGTTTCCATGCCTGGCTTTGCCTCAGAAGAACCTACATAGACGCCGGGACCCTTCCTGGAGAGAATGTCACAGTAGTCCAGCGACAGGGGTCAGCCGTCCGTATTTGAACGAGGCCCCTGGATGACTCTGAGATGCCAGGCTGGAGAAACTCTATGCTTTTTGGACAGATATATGAAGTGCAGGGAAGTGTTTTGACCTTCAAGGTCAAAAGCTTCACAGTTTAGTTGGGAGACAGAAAGATGGTTAGAAAGTGAAAATTCAGTACAGGTCGAAATCCCTGCTAATCCATATTCCGTGGGGAGTCACACAGGTGGGTCAGTAGAAAAGGCATCACAGAGGAAAGGAAGCTTGAGCTGTGCCTGGGAGGATGGGTGCTGGTTAGTCTTTGTACAGACTCATTTTGTAGGCTTTTTAAGGAAGTCAGTGACGTGTATGGACCAAGAACAAGGGCTATGGATCTGGATGCTTTGCTTGAAGTTGTGTGGCCTCACTTCTGGTTGTGTGACCTCAGGCAAATAAACATACACAGAGGCCAGTTTCCACACCTGTTACACGGCAACAGCAACAGTTCTCACCTTAGAAGTTTACTGTGAAAAATGAAAAGGGATTCATTTTTGCAACAATGTTGCTGTGTATAAGTCCTTGATAAAGGTGATCTTTTANGCAAATAAACATACACAGAGGCCAGTTTCCACACCTGTTACACGGCAACAGCAACAGTTCTCACCTTAGAAGTTTACTGTGAAAAATGAAAAGGGATTCATTTTTGCAACAATGTTGCTGTGTATAAGTCCTTGATAAAGGTGATCTTTTAAGAATAACTTAGGCACAGATCCAGGTTTCGAGCCTCAATCTTTCTCTCGGGGAAGTCCAGCAAGGCTTACAGGAACTAGAATCCAGANTGTGAAAAATGAAAAGGGATTCATTTTTGCAACAATGTTGCTGTGTATAAGTCCTTGATAAAGGTGATCTTTTAAGAATAACTTAGGCACAGATCCAGGTTTCGAGCCTCAATCTTTCTCTCGGGGAAGTCCAGCAAGGCTTATAGGAACTAGAGTCCAGCGAAAACACAAGACGGGATCCGTCAGAGGGAGGGGCTGACATGCTTTGTGGACTCCAGTGAATCTTCTGCTGTGAGACTCAGCCGTGACTACCGCCAGTTCATTTCAATTAAAACAAATATTTTGGCCATGCCACTTGGTGTGTGAAACTCTAGTTCCATGATTAGGGATTGAACCCACACCCCCTGCACTGGAAGCACCGAGTCTTAGGGTATTCCTCAACCACTCGTCTAAACTGCAGGTTGAAGGAGACCCTTAGCCCCCTCTGTATGGGTTTGTTTAATGAGTGGGCAGCCCATGGCGCTCTGCAAGCTGGCAAGAGGCTGACATGAGTGCAACCAAGGGGTGGCATAACATTTCCTCCAAATCCTATTAAAATAATTTTTTTTTAAAAAAAGAAACAGAACGTGGATGAAAGTTACTTTCCTTCTGAATGAATCTTCCTTGAGCCACAGTTTATCACCTTGTTTGGGGTGAAGCTTTAAAACTGTGGAAACCAGACTTTTCTCATACTCTGTTTCAGCAATGCAGGGACCACCAGCTAGGAGGAACCTGGATGGCCCGCTCTGGCTGCTTTTGTTCTGTCTCTCTCCCCAGCCAGTGGCAAAGCCCTTCTCTGAAAAGGATCTGAGAGCTGTCTTGTTGATCAGCCTCCCTGTTATAAAAATTTTTTAATTAATTTATTTTTAATTGAAGTATAATTGCTTTACTATATTGTGTTGGTTTCTGCCAAACATCAAAATGGACCGGCCATAGGTATACATTTACCCCCTCCCTCTTGAACCTCCTTCCCATCTCCCTCCCCATACCACCCTTCTAGGTTGTTACAGGGTCCCAGTTTGAGTTCCCTGAGTCATACAGCAATTTTTTATTTTTTGGTTATGCCACGCAGCATGGGGGATCTTACTTCCCTGACCAGCGATCAAACCCACACCCCCTCCAGTGGAAGTGTAGAATTTTAACCACTGGATCATCAGGGAAGTTCCAAGGGGCACTCCTGATACATGTTGAATTCAAAACTCACAGTCTTGGTGGTTGGAAATAGGTTAATTGGTGTAGAAAGATGAGAGGAAGGAAAGAAAGCAAAAAAGTTTTTTTTAAAAAAAAAGGAAGGAAAAGGCGAAGGGTGAAAAAAAAAAGTTGAGAAAAGTAAAAAGGGAAGGAAAGAACAAAGAAAGGAAGAAAGGAGAGAAGAGAGACATTAGAGGCTTCTCAGCACATCTTATGTAGATGTCGATTAAGGCAAGAACTGTCTGGTTCCACTGACAGTAGGCATATCACCATGCACTCCAACCTTTCTTTAGTGAACAAAGCATCATTTGTTCCCAGGTCTGCTGGTATTAATCAATAAGGTTGTTTCTCTTATGAAGCCACTCCAGGTGATACTCAGAGATGTACAATAGTGCTAACTAGTCAGAACAACTATCATTTTTGAGCTTTAATGAGGTACCAGACAAGAAAGGCAGTTAATTTCTACCTAATGGTCTGATGCTGTCCTTAGAGACATAAGCTTTGGTGTATTGTTTTTATTGAACAAAGCTGTCAGTATTGTGTGACCACGTGTCTAGCAAAAAGCCACTGATTGGATTCTGGGGCTGCAGAAAGACATGGTTACACAGTCATTTTATGGCACTCAATTTCTAAACTGTGGGGGTGTGAATAGGAAAGAACTATTTATTTTTAAGGAGAAATCCAATTGGGTGAAGCCAATTTTACGGAGCTTGGATGTGAACAATAAGGATGTGAGCATGTTACAGGTTTCTTACATAGCTGTCTAGAGAAAACCCTCAATCACTTTCCTGAGTAGGGCCCATTGTGGAAAACTGCTGATACATACTGTAATTTCTTTAATGCCATCAGCTGTGGTGGTGGTGTAGTCGCTAAGTTGTGTCTGACTCTTGTGACCCCATGGACTGTAGCCCACCAGGCTCCTCTCTCCATGGGATTTCCTAGGCAAGAATACTGGAGTGGGTTGCTGTTTCCTTCTCCAGGGATCTTCCTGATGGATCAAACCCATGTCTCCTGCATTGCAGGCGAACTCTTTATCACTGAGCCACCAGAGAAGCCCCTGTTATGCTGGGCATTAAAAGATACTTTTCAATTGTCCATATACAATAAAACATACTAGATAACTCCAGATGAATGAACTTTTGAACAACTCTAATTTTTGGAAGAAGGAATGCAGGATGTCATATAGACTTTCACTCATCATTATATGTGCAAACGTTACTAACTGATGATGGCACATTGCCCATTATGGCCAGGTCTGATTTTAACATTTCTCTCAATCCAGCAGTTCAGGCAGAATTCCAATTTGACTGGAGTTGTCACGTGAGGTGAAGCCTTTTGCCATTCTTGATGTAGATCATTAGAAAAGATTATCTTACTGGGATTTTTTGGTTTGTTTTTGTTTTTAACCTTCTGGAAATTCTTGAGGATAAATAGCCTGGGCTTTGTATTTCCAGCTGAATCACTAAATGGCTCATTGCTTGTTGTGCCACTTTGAAAAGTGGGCTGTTTTAGAAGTTCCACTGGGGAATTTGAAAGAATTGCTGAGACAAGTCTTTATTTGATGGTTTGAGCTTTTTACTCCATGCCAGACATGGATGGGTGCCAATTCCTGGAACAGATGGAAAATTGCATATTTCAAGAGAGAGAGTAAATGGATTGTACCATGTGAGAATTCAGTCTTTTAGGGGAAGAATGTTTTCTCTGATGACAAGTAGGCATCAAGGNCAGAAAGACATGGTTACACAGTCATTTTATGGCACTCAATTTCTAAACTGTGGGGGTGTGAATAGGAAAGAACTATTTATTTTTAAGGAGAAATCCAATTGGGTGAAGCCAATTTTACGGAGCTTGGATGTGAACAATAAGGATGTGAGCATGTTACAGGTTTCTTACATAGCTGTCTAGAGAAAACCCTCAATCACTTTCCTGAGTAGGGCCCATTGTGGAAAACTGCTGATACATACTGTAATTTCTTTAATGCCATCAGCTGTGGTGGTGGTGTAGTCGCTAAGTTGTGTCTGACTCTTGTGACCCCATGGACTGTAGCCCACCAGGCTCCTCTCTCCATGGGATTTCCTAGGCAAGAATACTGGAGTGGGTTGCTGTTTCCTTCTCCAGGGATCTTCCTGATGGATCAAACCCATGTCTCCTGCATTGCAGGCGAACTCTTTATCACTGAGCCACCAGAGAAGCCCCTGTTATGCTGGGCATTAAAAGATACTTTTCAATTGTCCATATACAATAAAACATACTAGATAACTCCAGATGAATGAACTTTTGAACAACTCTAATTTTTGGAAGAAGGAATGCAGGATGTCATATAGACTTTCACTCATCATTATATGTGCAAACGTTACTAACTGATGATGGCACATTGCCCATTATGGCCAGGTCTGATTTTAACATTTCTCTCAATCCAGCAGTTCAGGCAGAATTCCAATTTGACTGGAGTTGTCACGTGAGGTGAAGCCTTTTGCCATTCTTGATGTAGATCATTAGAAAAGATTATCTTACTGGGATTTTTTGGTTTGTTTTTGTTTTTAACCTTCTGGAAATTCTTGAGGATAAATAGCCTGGGCTTTGTATTTCCAGCTGAATCACTAAATGGCTCATTGCTTGTTGTGCCACTTTGAAAAGTGGGCTGTTTTAGAAGTTCCACTGGGGAATTTGAAAGAATTGCTGAGACAAGTCTTTATTTGATGGTTTGAGCTTTTTACTCCATGCCAGACATGGATGGGTGCCAATTCCTGGAACAGATGGAAAATTGCATATTTCAAGAGAGAGAGTAAATGGATTGTACCATGTGAGAATTCAGTCTTTTAGGGGAAGAATGTTTTCTCTGATGACAAGTAAGCATCAAGGGACCCTAAAAGCTCTGGTTGATGTACTTGGTTTCTTCCTTTTCTGTATCTTGAGCAAAGGCTGACAATGAACCACCCAGAACAGAGTGATAGAAAGGAATACTCAGGCTATAGATTTCATACTTGAGACGTGAAACGGTTTCATTAAAAATGCATTCCTCACAGAATGAAAACACACAGCCCTTTTCTTTGGTTGATGTTTGATTATTAGCATCTTCGGGATTACTTGAATTTGTTTTGTGACTGACACAATACAAAAGGCATCAGAACTTTTTGAACCAAGGAAGCAATTTCAAAATTCAATAATGCAGGAAAAGGAAAACCAATAGGCCTTGTCTGTTAGGCTGGCCTGTGCTGTAATTTACCCCCGGTGGTTCCTTCACTAAAATTTTAATTCTTGACACTACGTTTGGCCAGAAATGTTCTATAGGTGAAAGCCATGACACAGTCTCTCTTCATAATCACCTCTGTGATGTAGCTGAGGGGAGCACAGGCTCTAGACTGCTGGAATCCTGGCTTGAGTCTCAGCTGTGCAAGCTTGAGCAGGTTATGGAACTTCTCTGACCCTTAGTTTCTTCTTCTATAACTGGAGTAGTTGTACTCGGATTAGAGTTGCTAGAAGAAGGAGAGCTGAGTGAGGGCATGTGGAGTGCCCAGCACAGACCCTGTGACACTGAAAAGGCACAATGATTTTATTATTTTTTATGGCTTTGAATGGCAGTGTTCTTTCTGGTTTAGACAGTATTTAGAAAAAAAATGATCTTGGGATTGTGGAACGGAAAAGCTTCCAAAATCACTCTCCTGTGTTTATTTTTTAAGCTCCTTCCTATAGCACTTTTTCATACTCCCTGTAGTCAGTAACAAAAATGGACCAATTCTTCCTCCCCCTTGGTATTCACGGCCTTTGCCATGTGACTTCAAAGCTCCTCCTGAAGTCACCATCCTCCTTGGATGGGACTGTGGTAGGGTCTTGAGTCCACAAACCCTGACTTAATAGGAGACTCCAACCTACTCTCTTGGGCATCAGGACTTACTGAAGCTCAGGTTCTTTTTTCTTCATGCAGAAATATCTCAGAGTGAGACAAAGTGATAGACCAAGAGTGAGTTAGCATAGGAGGCTTATGAGAGACCCACCAGGCAGGCAAGGAGCATAGCCCTGAAAAGAGGGCTACACTTTTATAATCCAAGAAAAAGTGAGGAGGGTAAACCACCTCCTTCCTCACTTGTGGACAGATGTCAAGGCTTACATCATTCGTTCCTCCTTTAACTCTATATGGTCTAACTGGGACTGTCATGGCACTATTTGAATCATATGTACATGAACAAAACGACAGTAACATACACTGAAATATGGTAATTCATCTCAGGCTTCGGTATAATGCCCCCTTTTCCCTATCCTTTCCCCTTTCACCTATTACTGCTGCCTTGGCTACATGGAAGATTGCTACTCTTCAAGGACCATTAACCTCATGTAACAAGATTCTTATCTGTTGTCTTGAGTTTTAACTATCAAGGCTTATGGCTCAGTGTGCCTGGCACTTGAATGCACCTTCCAGGTGGTGTAAGTTGTTGCTAGGTTACTAGATTCTTTCCTTGAGTGGTCTTTAGCTTACAACAGTCTCTCAGCCTCCCTTAAGATCCCACTTCTCTCTTTAATCCCCTGGTGGGATGTTTAAACTATTTAATTATCCTACTCTACCTCTATCACTCTCATCACAAAGGAGCTCTATTTGCTTATCCTTTGCTTCTGGATTTATCATGTGACTTTCTTTGGCCAATGACCTGTTAGCAGACATGGTGCAAAGAAAGACTGGATAAAGCTATTATTGAGTGTTTCTGTTGGTTCCGAGTCATTCCACAATGAAAGGAAAAGTATTCACCACATTCCTACTAGGATTCCTTCGAAGGTCAGCTCCCACAACACTGAACCACATCTTTCAAACCATCTCATGCCATGTCTGCAGCCTGTTCTAGGGTTCAAAGCCAAGGGCATCCCCAAGAAGTATTGCCAGGTGAACATACATCGCAGGGGTGATAGTTCATGTATTGTGAAACAATGTCATGACGCAGGACAGATGTAGTTTCTTTGGTGCAAAACTAGATTCTTTTCCTGGGAAAATGGTTTTATGAGCCAGTCGTTTTAGCCAAGAGCATCTGACCTCCAGTCAACTCAGTCTATAATCAAGTCCAGCCAAGAATAACAAAGCTGCCTAGCTGACCACCTTGGATTCATGAACAATAGGTAATAATTGTAACATGCCACTGAGGTTTTGTGGTTGTTTGTTCTCCAGCATTATTAAAGCAATAGATTAGAGCTACTCTTCTCTTACTGCTCAGATTCCCTTGTGGTTCCAATTATGTTTTATTTGTTAGGCTCTTCAGATGTACTGAGAACTCACCAAGGGACAATATCTTATTTACCTTGCACCCCCAGGATCTAGCACAGTACCTGATGGGTCATAAATATTTGTGGCCTGAAGTTCTGCCTTTAATAGGACATTCCTCCACTTACTGGTGTATTTGTTTCTACATTTGTGATTTCATCACTGAATGCCTACTATATGCGTGGCTCTGTTCTGGGGGTTAGGGGTACAAATACTAGAGTGGGTTGCCATTGCCTTCTCGAGGGTATCTTCCCAACCCAGGGATCAAACCCCGGTCTCCTGCATTGCAGGCAGATTCTTTACCATCTGAGCCACCACGGAAGCCCACAGATGTGAGCAAAACTGACATTAGAAGAATCTCATGAATTAGGAATGAGAACTGTGGGGCCCTAAATGGGAAACCTTAAAAAAGAATGGGCTAGCTTTGTGGTCGGAAACTAAGATGGCACCTACAGGAAGGAGTTGGGGTGTAGTTTATGTTGTTTAAAGTTTTTGATTGAGCACTATAGACTTCTGTTACAATAAAGGCACATGATGACTTGACCTTTAAAGTGATTGGTGCAACTGAAGGCTGACCTTTAACACGATTGGTGCAACTGAAGGCTGACCTTTAACGTGATTGGTGCAACTGAAGCACAATAACGATTTGACCTTTAACTTGATTGGTAGAACTATGGAAAGGCCCTCCTTGCTTGCCTGTATAATCTGGGAGCTTGCAGCAGTTCAGTGGAACTGCTTTGACGGAACCCCTGTTGCGTTTGATTGTGTCTTGCTCGTCGGGGGCTGGGTTGGCAGACAGCAGGCTCACATCTCCTCGGGACCCCTCGGCTTTTCTGAGGGAAGTTCCACTGCCTCTCTCTTTCTGCGGAGGGCCCCCAGCAGAGAACTGTGTCTATGAATATGCCTTCAAATGTGAATAAGTAAATGGATGAATAAAACAACCACTTACCAAATTCCTGCTCTGTATCAGGCCTGGTGCCCTCAGAGGAGGGTGTTTCAGGTGAAAGAAATGATGGGCAAAGCGACTGGAAGACAGATGTATTAGAGGGTAAGAGTGGAACAGAAGGTTTTGGGCTAGGAAGCAGTGAGTGCAGGTTTTGAAATACAGTTCTGGATGACTTTGCTTGGTAGACCAAGGGGTATGGATTAGGGATGAAAACTGGAATATTTATCTGGGCTAGGCAGGTAATGTAAATAAGTGAAGACCAGATGTGAGGGAAAATAGAGGGTTGAAGACCATAGCTGCTAGAAAGCACATCTATCTACTGGCCTTGCCCAAGTCAGCTTAGTGCTTCCTTTAAAAAAAAAAAAAAACAAAAAAACCATTATTGGAGTAGAGTTGATTTAAAATGTTGTAATTTCTGCTGCATAGCNCTCCCTCCCTCCTCATTCCTTCCTCTTGCTCTTGCTCTTTCTCTTCTCTCTTAAAAAGTCTAAAAGCCAGGACCAAATTCATAGACAAATTCATAGGTAAGATTGTGTATTTAGTAAAGACCTGTCCATGGTGGGTACTGCAGATGTCAGCTTTGAGGGTTTTGAAGTCCAGCTGTGGGCATATCTGAGGTCTGAGTTGACAGGCATTGATGGAGATGGAAACTATGGTGGGTTTATTGGTCTAAGCCAGCTTCTGAGACATTTTTCTGGGACAAGATGTCACTTACCTGGGAGTTCTGTGTTCTCTTCTCTGGCTCCCTCTACACAGTCAGGCCTATTTGTCACACACTTTCAATTTTCCAGCTCCCCTTTTCCACTCCTGGGGTTGAAGGAGACATGGCCCCACAGTGTGTGAGTTCTGTTTTCTTGAGGTACATTGAGGAGTCAGATGGTCTCTAGTACAGAAGTTAATTGCCTGAGGAGAGCATGCTGATTATCTAAGAAAGAGGTAATATTGGTCATTTCCCCCTCCCCCCTTCCTTCTATTGAAGCTCATTTTTAGAGTCTGTTCTCCACAAGTAACTTGTTTTCACAGATCTGTGGTTGGGTGGTGTTGGATGCTTTGCTTCACATAGAAGGATTTGATCTGTTCCTGTGTGTCATCCTCTTTGGGGAATGTGGGCCAGCTGGGGAATTTTCTTTCCATACTGATGGGAAGAGAACATGCTAGCATAAGAGATCAAGCTGAACTACACATGTGCATTTCAAGTCTCTATTTCCATCACATTTACAGATGTCTTGTCACCTAAAGCAAGACACAGGGCTGAGCCCAAAGTCAAAGGGTAAGAAAAATACACCCCAGCTACAGGGATAGAAACACACAGTGTGAGTCTATGTGGAGGGTGAAGAATTGAATCCAGTCATTCAGTTTACAACAGTGTGAAAACACAAAGAGATAGTTATGGTTTTTGTGGAAGTGGTCTTGTGTCTCATCTACACATTGCAGGTGACCTTGTTGTGGCTGCATGAATTATTTGATACAGAATTATCTACTTGAACAGATAGGTGTGTTCATGTGTATGTGCTGCTTATACTACTGGCATAAAGTGAAATGAAAGTGTTAATCACTCAGCTGTGTTTGACTCTTTGCAATCCCATGGACTGTAGCCTGCCAGGCTCCTCTGTCCACGGGATTTCCCAAGCAAGAATACTGGAGTGGATTGCCATTTCCTTCTCCAGGGGATCTTCCTGATCCAGGGATCGGCCCCAGGTCTTCTGCATTGCAGGCAGATTCTTTACTGTGTGAGCCACCAGGGAAGGGAACCCTACTCAGTGCTCTGTGGTAACCTAAATGGGAAGGAAATATGAAAAGAGGGGATATATGTATAGCTGATTCACTTTTCTGTACAGGAGAAGCTTACAACACTGTAAAGCAACTATATGTCAATAAAAGATGTTTAATTAAAAATAAAAAAGATAAAAGTGTACAAACCACTTAGTTTGCAAATTATACAAAAGCACATGGTAGGCTAGATTTGTGAACCTGGTGGCTCAGAGGTTAAAGTGTCTCTGCAATGTGGTAGACTCGGGTTCAATCCCTGGGTCAGGAAGATCCCCTGGAGAAGGAAATGGCAACCCACTCCAGTATTCNTATACAAAAGCACATGGTAGGCTAGATTTGTGAACCTGGTGGCTCAGAGGTTAAAGTGTCTCTGCAATGTGGTAGACTCGGGTTCAATCCCTGGGTCAGGAAGATCCCCTGGAGAAGGAAATGGCAACCCACTCCAGTATTCTTGCCTGGAGAATCCCACGGACAGAGGAGCTTGGTAAGCTATAGTCCATGGGGTCACAGAGAGTCAGACATGACTGAGCGACTTCACTTTCACTTTCTTATGTCAGTAAACAGCAATTTCTCATTAGTTATCTATTTTATATATAGTATCAGTAGTATATATATGTATCAAACCCAATCTCCCAGTTCCTCCCACCCTTCTTTTCTTCATTGATGTCCATGAATTTGTTCTCTACGTCTCTCTATTTCTGTTTTGCAAATAAGATCATTCTGTACAGTCTTCCTAGATTCCATATATATGCATTAATATAAGATATATACACTTTTAAATGGTTGAAAAACAGAAGAATATTTTATAACACATGAAAATTATATAAAATTCAGATTTCTGTGTGCTTAAATTTTCTGTGAACATAGGTAAGCTCCTTCATTTACATGTTATCTTTGGCAGCTTTCATGCTACGGTACCTCTGTACTTGCAACAGAGATTATATGACCTAAAAAATTCTCAGATATTTACTATCTGGTCCTTTACAGGAGAAGTTGGCTGGCTCCTGTATAAATTTACAAAGCTATCACATACATATGCAAAAATACATATGCATAGGTATGTATATATAAGTGAAACATGAGCGGGGTAGTGCTTAGTGAGAATTCAGAGATGTAAGAGAAACTAGCGATGATCTTTCAAGTATGATTATTTTAGAGATGTAGAAACAGGTGCAGAGAGCTATAGTACCTTGCTGAAATGCATTATACTAGTGGCAAAACAGAAAAAAAAAAAACACCCCATATGTATTTATCAATTAAAAAAGGTTTCCTCTATAATACAGTATTACCCAGCATTTTTTCCCAATGCCATTTACAAAAATGAATTAAAATAGGATGGGCTGAAGGATGACATTGTCTCTCTCCCATTTGCTACTCAATTTATTTTCATTAATATTGTGATCTTTTTTGATTAATGTGACTAATGTTCTCACATGGCTGGGAAATGTATCAATTATGGGGTTAATTAATGTTGATGTTTAAACTCAGAATGGGGTACTATTAATCGAATGCATCTATTTGATGGGGGTTTAATTAATAATGTTTTGAGAACTTCTTCTGATAAATTCCTTTCCATGCTAATGCACTCCATGCATCACCTTATTAAGCCCTAACTGTGGCTACCATTCCCCCCTGCTCTACTAATCCATGTTTAATTTGTTCACATAGTTCCCAGAGTCAATAGTAAGGCCTTTATTTTTACACTGTGTAATCAGGTTTAGGAATATCCACTTTCTCTAATTTGGTGCAGTGTCTGAATAATGCATGTCATAGAAGACGATGCTGAGTTAGAGAGCTGTTTAGCATGAAAAGGAAAAAAATCAAATTGGCATTAATGAAGTGGGGGAGTAATGTAAAGCTAAAAATGGTGTTTAAGAAAAGAGTCATTAGCCTTAAGTTTAAAGATGTTTGCTCTAAAGGAACACTGTGATAGAAATTATTATAACTTTTAAATGACATTGATTTCTTTTTGCATCCTTTAAAAAAGAAATATATGGTTATTTGTCATAACTTGATTTACATACAGTAAAATGTACAGATCTTAAGTATACAGTTTGAGGAGTTTTGAAAATTAGTTTGCTCAGGTAACCATGGCTCCAATCAAGAAAGAAAATATTTTCAACACTGCAGAATATTGGCTCTTGCTTCCTTCTAAGCAATCTCCCTACCCAGATGCAACCACCTGCTGATTTTTATCATCAGAGATTAGTTTTTCCTGTTCTTGAATTTTATATAAATGGCATCTGCAGAACATACTTGATTTATTCTGACTTCATAGATTCAGTCTTACTGAAATCAATTGACTAAGTGTAACTCCATTTATGACTTCTACATTATGTTCCATTAATCTATTTCTATATTTTTAAAATTATTGTATAAGTTTCAGGTATATAACATTACGGTTCAACACCTGTATGCACTGAGAGTGATTACCACAAATCTAGTGACCATCCATCANTTAAGTGTAACTCCATTTATGACTTCTACATTATGTTCCATTAATCTATTTCTATATTTTTAAAATTATTGTATAAGTTTCAGGTATATAACATTACGGTTCAACACCTGTATGCACTGAGAGTGATTACCACAAATCTAGTGACCATCCATCACCATACATTTATTTATCTTGAAGTGCAGTATAATTTTGTGGATCAAGTTTTCCTTGAAATTGATCTTCCAACACTCTTTCAAGGTTGCTTTGTATATTCTAGTTCCTTTTCAGTCCGTTTGAGACTTGGCTTGTAAATTTATACAAAGGCTGTTGGAATTTTTGTAAGATGTCAATTGAGTCTTCAGTAGATTTGAAGAGATTTGGAATCCTATAAATATTGAGTTTTCCAATCCATGAATATAATATGTTTCTCCATTAATTTGGGTCTTCTTTAATTTCTCCCAGCAGATTTTTTTGATTTTCATTATAGAGGTCTTGAACATATTTTTAAAAATTTATTTTATTTGTGTCATACTGCTTGTGCCATTTTTGGCAATATGTTTAGTCTCCAATGTAATCTTTGGGTTATTCTACTCATAATTCAGATTCCTTGGAGGATTTCTTATTCATGGGTTTGGTAATATGCCCACTCATTCTTTACAAATGGGCCAAGGATCTTGACTGACAATCTTTGTAAGACTATGTAGAAGGGGCTGAAGGGTACAATATTCATGGGTACAACAGGGTCTCTGTTACCCTGAGATAAGGGAGTATGTTCTTGGGAGGCAAACACAACAAGTATCTATGACCAGTTGCTTTGCTAAGAATTTTTGCATTATCTCACTTAATCCTTCCTATATCCATATGAAGTATATAATATTTCCATTTTACTATTATAGGCACATTTTTAAACATTTAAAAACTTTGCCTAAGATTTTTTAAAGCTGTTCTGCTAAGAATTGTTTGCATGTAAGTAATTATTGGGTCTAATATAAGCTGTTCTGTTCATTAAAGCTGGCCTCAGAGAACTGGTACTTGGCAATACTACATACTTTATTTTTCATTTATACAAGTAAAGTAAACTAATGTTATTGAGGTTTGTTTGGATGGTTCTTTTTTGGTTGTTGTTGTTTATAAACNGGGTCTAATATAAGCTGTTCTGTTCATTAAAGCTGGCCTCAGAGAACTGGTACTTGGCAATACTACATACTTTATTTTTCATTTATACAAGTAAAGTAAACTAATGTTATTGAGGTTTGTTTGGATGGTTCTTTTTTGGTTGTTGTTGTTTATAAACTCTGACAAGCTATCTGAATGACATATCTAGATTAGGAATTCAGGAGCTTCCCTGGAGTTCTGGTTCTTCAGTGCTCACCCATGCAACCTTGAATCTGTTGGCTTCACCTCTCTGGGTCTTAGCTTTCTCATTTAAAATGAAAAAGTTAGACTAGATCAGGTATGGTAGGTAGAACTCTTAAGATAGTTCCCCAAGATTCCTATCCCCTGGCTATTAAATCAAATATGAATCCACATACTGCTGTGAATGGACTTTGTAGATCAAAGTTACTAATCAGTTGAGTTTAAAATACAAAGATTTTCTTGGATTATCTATGGACCCAGTGTAATCATGTGTGCATGCTAGGTCACTTCAGTCACTTCCACAGGAGCCCTTAAAATAAAAAGAGGAAGGCAGAAGAGAGATGAGGCAGAAAGGGAGGTCAGAGACATGTGAGGTTTGAGAAGAACTGGACCAGCCACTGTTAGTTTTCAGGTGCAGGTGGAGAGCCATGAGTCAGGCCATGTGAGTACCTCTAGAAGCTGAGAAATGCCTGTACCTGACAGCTAGCAAGGAAACAAGGATCTCAGTGCTAAAACCATAGGGAACTGAATTCTGCCAACAATTTGAGTGAGCTGGGTGCAGATCCATCTCTCACATCCATCACTCAGCCCTGCTACACATTGATTTTTGTCCTTGTTAAACCTGGAGCAGAGAACCAGGATAAGCCATGCTGTATCCATATTTCCAACTGTGAGATAATTAATGGATATTGTTTTAAGCCACTGAAATTATGGTAATCTGTTATGGCAGAAATAAAAAAAATAATATCTCAGGGTTATTATATCAGTTCATAGTCTACAGTGGCCAAGAAGAAATATAATGGATACCTGAGTCTTACTTGGGCGAGGTATAAAATGATGGGTGGTAATTGCTACTTTCAAATGATGAGGGCTGTGGTATATTTAAGGGTTTTGTCTAAAAGAAATGATTGCTACTCAGGTCCAGCGCATTCTAAGATGGTGAGCTCTGGGTTGCAAGATGTGATTATTCGCTACCAGCTAGAAATTCAGATTTTAAAGTGGAATTCCCCAGTTTTAGACAATTGACAGCTAATGCAGTTTATAAATACAAACAGAACAGATCTGGGAAACATACATTAAACTGACAGATATTAGTTTGTGATTAAANTGGTTGGATCTCCTTGCAGTCCAAGGGACTCTCAAGAGTCTTCTCCAACACCACAGTTCAAAAGCATCAATTCTTTGGCACTCAGCCTTCTTCACAGTCCAACTCTCACATCTATACATGACCACAGGAAAAACCATAGCCTTGACTAGATGGACCTTAGTCGGCAAAGAAATGTCATAGATTTTGTCTTTTTTTTTTTTTTTTGCATGTCAATAGATATAATTAAATAGTTTTTTCTTCACTTGTTGATAAAGTGGCTTACTTTTTTCCCCCCCCCAATATCAGACCATCCTGCATACATAATCTTTTGTATGCATTGCTGAGTTGAATTTGCCAAAAAATTTTTTGAGGATTTTTGTGTCTATGTTCATGAGAGAGATTGACCTGTGGTTTTCCTTTCTTAAAATGTTTTTACCCAGTTTCAGTATCAGGGTAATTCTGGCCTCATAGAATGAGTTTGGAAGTATTTTGTGTTCTTCTTTTTTTGGAAGTGACTAAAGAAAATTGGTATTCTTGCTTCCTTAAATATTTGATATTCACAAGTGATTTGTTCTGGGCCTGGTACTTCGTTGTCTAGAAAGCTATTGATTATTCAATTCCTTTAGTAGATGTAGGCCTATTTCACTTATGTATTTCGCTTTGTGTGAAATTTGGTAACGTGCCTTTCAAGGCATTTGTCCATTTCATCTAAATTATCAACTTTTGGGCATAGGATTTTTGTGGTACTCCTTTTTTTTTTCCCTTTTAATTTCCATAAGCTCATTAAGGATAACCCCTCTTTGATTTCTGATATTTATAAATTTTTTGTCTCATTTTTCTTGGTTAGCCTGGCTGGGGATTTATAAATGTTACTGATCTTTTAAAAAGACTAACTTCTGGTTTTGTTGATTTTCTTTATTATATTTCTATTTTCAAATTCACTGATTTCTGTTATAATTTTTTACTGTTTATTCTGCTTGCTTTAGGCTTAAATTTTCTTTAGTTTCCTACAGCAAAAGCTTAAATAATTGATTTTAGAGTTTTTTCCTTTTGCAATATATGTTTTTAATACTATAAATTTCCTTCTAAGTACTGCTTTCACTACATCTCACAGATTTTGATAAGTTGCAGTTTCATTTTCATTCAGTTCAAATAATTATTAATTTCTCTTGAATTCGTTGATTCATGTGTCACTCAGAAGTGTTTTGTGGTTAAAAAAAAAAAACAAGAAAGAGATCGGTGTTTTGTTTAATCTCCAAGTATTATGGAGATTTTTCAGCTATGTATTATTGATTTCTAGTTTAATTCCACATGGTCTGGGAACATACTTTGTATGATTTCTATTCTCTTAAATATGATAAGCTGTGTATTATGGCCTAGAATGTGGTCTATTTTTGTGTCTGTTTACTGTATGTTATTATATATTTACTGACTTTACTGCCTGCTGGATCTGTTAATTACTGAAAGAAGGATGTTGAAATCTTCAAGTATTATATTAGATTTGTTTCTTTCAGTTCTAAATTTTTTTCTTATGTATTTTAATGGTCTGTTGTTAGGTGTATCGAAGATTTTTATGTCTTTTTGGGAAACTAACCTTTTAAATCATGTATAATGTTATTTTTTATCCTGTATAATTTTTCTTATTCTAAAGTCTACTTTGCTTAAAGTTAATATAGTTACTCCAGCTTTCTTTTGATTAGAATTAGCATGGCATATCTTTCTCCATCCTTTTATTGTTAAACTTTTAAAGTCTTTATGGTTATAGTAGATTTCTTGTAGATAACAGATAATGAGTCTAGGTTTTTCTTTTAAACACTAGAAAGTTTCCTTTATCTCAGAAGTAAGACCAGATGTTCACTCTTTCCCCTGCTTTTGAACATTATTCTGACAGTGATAGCCCATGTGTTTACAAAAGAGAAATAAGTAAGAGTAATTGGTTTTGGAAAATAAAAAGGGAAATTATATGATCATATGATCTTTTAATATAAAACAACAATAATGAAAATCTACTAACAACTCCAGACACAGTAAATTTAGCAATGTGTATACTAACCAAACTAATGTACAAAAAATAACTTTCTTTTAAACATCAACAGAAATCAGCTAGAGAAGGTATTGGATAAGAGATTATTTTTCCCCAGTCATGTTGAAAGCATAAGTTATCTATGTATAAACTTCAGAAGAAATGCTCTGAGTATTAATAAAAATAAGAATAAAAGTTTGCTGAGTGATAACAAAGGAGACCTTGAAATATTAAAAGATAATTATTCGGGTGGGGGTAGGAAGATTTAATTTTATAAAGAACTAAATTATCCTTAATGTAATCTATAAACATATGAAATCTTTCCCCTAAGACTCCAATTTTAACAAATGGTTCCAAAGTCTCTTGGAAAGAATAAACATGTAAGATCACCCTTAACTGCTAAAAATGAGAGGTATACAGAGAAAACATGTTCTATGAGTCATTAAAATGTATTATAAAAACATGGTAATTGAACTATTATGCTAGTAGTATAGAAACAGGCAGGGTAGGCAGTGAGATGTAATGGAATTCAATATTCAATTCAAAAGGCCACCTAAATTAATTGATAATTTATGCAAAGATGCTTTTTTACATGGGAAAAAAATAAAGTGTTTCCCTATTTCACTTTTTACACCAAAATAAATCCCAGGTAAATCTCCAATTTTAATATAAAAATAACCTTAAAAATACTACTTAAAATGATGGATGTAAGCTTCTATAATACTGGAATAGGATAATTTTTATGATGAAAATAAATATGTCAGAAACAGTAAAGAAAAATTGGTAGTTTATTATTTAACAAAGCCAAACACATACACATACAACCACACACATTTTTGTACAGAGAAAACAGTGTAGACATCTATGAAAAACAACTTTTAAACACCAAAAGGAATATTTACAGAAGTTATTTTAAGGCTTACATTGTGGGGGACTGTGAGGGAAACTCCTGTCACAGCGTGACTTTATTGGTTAAGTGTGGCAAACGCAGGGTGGTCCCTGCATGTCCCATGGCAGATATCAGTAATCAATCACAGCTCTTTTCCCTGTCGAGTCAGTTGCAGAATCCTTGTGGTTTTCTAGAGAGCTACTATCCACTGACTAGAGGTGACACACGTGCAGTCTCCTTAGAGACCCTGGCTATGATTGAACTGATATTGTGCAGGAAAGATAAGTCCCATCCCCTTGGTAGAACCAGCGTAAGTTTTCTCAGTTGTGAGAGAGAGACCAGCAACAGCAGACGTGCGGTGCTAACAGGAACCCCAGGCAGATATCTGAACAGAAGCTTGAGGATTTAAGGAAGATTAGGCATCTCATGCTTTGAGCAGGGCTTGATGAATGGACTGAGGGGAAAAGAAGTTTCGATGGAGGGCATAATCAACTCAGTACACACTCATTGATTGAACGTGCAAGGTGTGTAGAACTTTGTGTTGGGCATTTAGAGCGATATATAAATGAATATACAAGAGCGTTCAGTTTCAAGGAGTCCCTGGACACAGCTTAGACATCAGCCAAAGTGAGACGAGTCTCATTTAGAGAGAGATTCTCACAAGATGTGAACCCTCCAATGAGTTGATACACCCCAAAAGTCAGTCCTAATGTTCGCATTTCCCAAAACTCTATACTATCTATTTTCTTTTTATGCTTGGACTGAGTCAGGGGGACTGCACTGGTTAACCAACTCAGTAAACCCAGATAATAGTTAACTTGGAAAATCATTGCAGTACTTTGAAATGAGAAACAGTTACATTTCATCACATCTAAAAAAAAAAAATCCACCATGAAGGAGTACTATTATTTTACATATTACCCTATAGCTAGTATATACCATAGTATAGTATGTACCATACTATACTGAATAGGTAGTACATACCAATTGCAGTGTTTGTGTGTGTGTGTGTGTGTGTATGTTTGTATGTTTTGGGAGTTCTCCACAACACCAAGCAATTCTCTGACATCAGCTGGATGTCCTAGAATTCAATTCTATTTGCCACTGTCTACCTGGGGACAGTTTCAGATCCCTCAGGTTAAGGGCTCAGTTCTACATGGCTGGCCCTCTCCCCTACCTCAGTCCAATCACAAGTCCAAGTTGTCATCTGTGCTTCTGACCTGCTGGCTATAGATCGGAGGTTCCAGTGACAACCTCCTTCAGCTTGATTCATTTGCTAGAACCACTCACAAAATGTAGGGAGACATTTTACTTATTAAACCATTGGTTTATTATAAAAGAATATATAACTCATAAACAGCCAGTTGGAAGAGATTTCTAAGGCAATGTATGGAATAAGGGTGTAGAGCTTCCATGTCCTCTCAAAATGTGCCCTCTCCCCAAATCTCTACTTGTTCAACCAGCAACCCAGAAGCTCTGGGAAACTCATAATTTTATGTTTTTTTTATGGAGACTTCATTACATAGGCATGATTGATTACACCATTGGCTATTGGTGATTGATTAAACTTCCAGGCTCTCTTTTCTCTTCTGAGGTCAGGGGGATGGAAATGAAATTTCCAATCCTCTCATTACCTGGTTGGGGCTTCCCCAGGGTCTCAGATGGTAAAGAATCTGCCTGCATTGCAGAAGATGTGGATTTGATCCCTGGAGGGGGAAATGGCAACCCACTCCAGTATCGTTGCCTGGAGAATCCCATGGACAGAGGAGCCTGATGGGTTACAGTCCATGGGGTTGCAAGAGTAGGACACGACCGAGTGACTACATAAGAGCAATAACCACCAGTTTGGCTCTTCTGGCAACCAGCCCTCTCACCCTTAGGTGCTTTCCAAAAGCCACCTCATTAACATAACAGAAGACACCTTTATCTCTCTCCTCACTTGGGAAATTCCAAGGGTTTTCGGAGCTCTGAGCTGGGAACAGTGGATGGAGAGCAAATATATATTTCTTATTATAGATCACAATATCATGACCACCAGTTAAACTAGTATTTAATGGTTTAGAAAGAAATCTCATGGAGTTTCTATTTTTTGCTTATTGAAAGGTTTCATTTATAATTAGATGTAGATTAAAAAAAAATTGATCTTGTGCATATATAAAAGGAAAGGTGAAATAAAATACTTTAGGTTTTCTTTAAACTTCTTATTCAGAGTCTGAACCTTTAGAATAAAGTTTTGACTCTGAGTCATGGTTGTCTGTGTTTTTTTTTTTTAAAACAGCTTTTAATTTTTATTTATTTGTTTGCCTGTATGGGTCTTAGTTGTGGAACCCAGGATCTTTGATCTTCTTTGAGGCATGTGGGATCTAGTTCCCTGGCCAGGAATTGAACCCAGGCCTCCTGCATTGGGATCGTGAGTCTTACCACTGAACCACCAGAGAAGTCTCATTGTCTGTGTTTTTCCACCTAGCATTGTTCTCAGGGCCTTGAAGTGTGTGCGCGATAAAGCATTTCATAAAAGTATCCATAAAAGAAATCCAAGTCTTTAGTGATAGACTTTTAAGTAAGATCTCCAGTTACAAACGTGACTGTGAACTCCAGCTTTAGGAATGTTGCTAAACTCCCAAATATTTGGTTTGGGAGGTTGGGATTAAAAGAGCTCTCAACTGTTGTTTCTGGGATTTTTCCAGGTCTCCATTCACTTCTGCAAGTTTTGATGTTTTCCTAAGGGACAGGCTAACATGATGGTGGATTGGGTCACTAGATATCAGAAAAGTCACCTGATTTTACAGGTACTAAAATGCTGAAATAGATACAGGATTGCACAGTAATTACCAAGGATCTAGAGAAGCTCTCATACTGTCCAGAATAGTTTCTCCCCATAATCAAAAGGGGCAGCAGTCAAAGCCCATCATCATTGCTTGATGAGCCTTTGAGAAAACAGGGCTCATCATAATGAGGAGCTTCACCAAGGCAAGAGGTATTGCTTACTTCATGGATGGAATAAAATGGTCTAGGAAAACAGAATCCTTAAGTAACTGAGTTAATAATTACAGTGCTGGGGAGAACTTGATGAGGTTTACTAGTCAAAATCTATTGAAAAAAAATCATATACATTTTATAAAAATTATTTCCAAAAATCAATTTAATACATTAGAGAATGTGGAAAAGCAGAAGACTTGTTGAGACAATGTCAAGGGACCGCTTTCTCTGTATTGTTGCCCACTGGGCACATCCTACCAAGGAAGAGCATGCTTGCACTAAGTCACTCCAGTCGTGTCTGACTCTGCAACCCCATGGACTGTAGCCTGCCAGGTTCCTCTGTCCTTGGGATTCTCCAGGCCAGAATACTGGATTGGGTTGCTATGGCCTTCTCTAGGGGATCTTCCTGACCCAAGGACTGAACTTGCATCTCTAAATCTGTTGCATTGATTGGTGGGTTCTTTACCACTAGTGTCATGTGGGAAGCTCAAATAGTTGCTCAGTTGTGTCCAGCTGTTTGCAACCCTATGGACTGTAGCCCACCAAGCTCCTCTGTCTATGCCATTTCCTTCTCCAGGGGCTCTTTGCAACCCAGGGATCCAACCCGGGTCTACATTGCAGGTAGATTCTTTGCCATCTGAGCCACCAGGGTAACACCAAGGAAGAGAGGATGTCAATGCAGGTTGATGCCTAATCCTAGGGCCTTGACTTCTGAGCTTAGTGGTTTGGCTTTTGTTTGACAAGGAGATGAGTGCCATGTGGGGACACGGTCACAAAGAAAGCCTCCAGCTGAGTCAGTGCTTGGACTCAATGTTAGAGACGAAGCTTTCCCCTTTTGAAAAGAGCAAAAAACATTATTACTGAAGTGGAGGTGTTTTAAACCTGAGAGCTAGTATGCTGTATGCATTGAAATCAAATGCTTGTGCATAATTCAGGGCTATAGATTTCATTAATGAGATCATTTCCTAGAGTGAAAACAAAAGATTTATTTTGCTTCTGTCACAATGTGGAATCTGCTCCACATGTTAGTAGAGCAAAGTGCCTCTGGAAGTCAGGACATGGCATCTGAAGATGGTTTGCAATGGGGCATTGCTTCCTAAGCTTTGCTTTTTAAGTGGTAGAAAAAAAAACAGATGAGGAATTCCTTAACAAGGTCTTTCTTTTTAGACAATCTGAACTTAGAATGATCAAATTGAGAAGGGAAATTTTTTGGAAGTATTCTGCTGCAGAATTACCCATAACTGTACGCCAATGGCAACCCACTCCAGTACTCTTGCCTGGAAAATCCCATGGATGGAAGAGCCTGGTAGGCTACAGTCCATGGGGTCACTAAGAGTCAGGCATGACTGAGCGACTTCAGTTTTCACTTTCATGCACTGAAGAAGGAAATGGCAACCTACTCCAGTATTCTTGCCTGGAGAATCCCAGGGACAGAGGAGCCTAGTGGGCTGCCATCTATGGGGTTGCACAGAGTCAGACATGACTGAAGAGATTTAGCAGCATATTGATCATGAAGCAGTGTGCTTTATTTATCCAGCAAATATTTGTTGAGTATAAATACTATGGCAGTCACCTGTAATAGAGTGCAGAGTGTGTTTGCCATTGTAAATGTATTACAGCAACAAATGTGGATTTACTAGTATTCTAAGTACTATAGATAAGAGATACATGGTACTATAGTGAAGTGAAGTTGCTCAGGCGTGTCCTACTCTTTGCAGCCCCATGGACTGTAGTGTTAGAGCCAGATTGGAGCCATGACAGGCTCAACAGGCTACACTAGACCTAAGTTTCAGGTTCTTGTAAACATAAGTCATAATTCTAAGAAACTCCTCCCTAGAAAAGTCCCGCTTGCGCCAAACACGAGCCAATCAGAGTTGGGATTTTGATTCACACCCGAGGCAATGAGATTTTGTGTGATTTGACCAATGAGATTTTGTGATTTGACCAATGAGATTTTGTGACTTGTGTGATTTGAAAAATCCCACGCGTGCGCATGAACTAACCAATCGTTTTTTGCCAACTCTTCTGTTGCAACATTTGAACCGGACTAAATGTACAAACGAGTCCGAAATGCAGTACTTGGATGCAACTTCAAAAACGACAGAATGATCTCTGTTCGTCTCCAAGGCAAACCATTCAATATCACAGTTATCCAAGTCTATGACCCAACCAGTAACGTTGAAGAAGCTGAAGTTGAACGGTTTTATGAAGACCTACAAGAACTTTTAGAACTAACACCCCCAAAAGATGTCCTTTTCATTATAGGGGACTGGAATGCAAAAGTAGGAAATCAAGAAACACCTGGAGTAACAGGCAAATTTGGCCTTGGAATGCAGAATGAAGCAGNTCTACTACTGCGGGCAGGAATCCCTCAGAAGAAATGGAGTAGCCATCATGGTCAACAAAAGTGTCCAAAACGCAGTACTTGGATGAAATCTCAAAAACAATAGAATGATCTTTGTTTGTTTCCAAGGCAAACCATTCAGTATCACAGTAATCCAAGTCAATGCCCCAACCCATAACACTGAAGAAGCTGAAGTTGAATGGTTCTATGAAGGCCTACAAGACATTTTAGAACTAACACCCCCCAAAATATGTCCTTTTGATTATAGGGGACTGGAATGCAAAAGTAGGAAGTCAAAAAACACCTGGAGTAAAAGGCAAATTTGGCCTTGGAATGCAGAATGAAGCAGGGCAAAGACTAATAGAGTTTTGCCAAGAAAATGCACTGGTCATAGCAAACACCCTCTTCCAACAACACAAGAGAAGACTCTACACATGGACATCACCAGATGGTCAACACCAAAATCAGATTGATTATATATTCTTTGCAGCCAAAGATGGAGAAGCTCTATACAGTCAACAAAAACAAGACCAGGAGCTGACTGTGGCTCAGATCATGAAATCCTTATTACCAAATCACACATTTATAGAAGAGCAAATACCTATCCTTCTAAAACTCTTCAAAAAATTCAAGAGAAAGTAACACTTCCAAACTCATTCTATGAGGCTGCTGTCACCCTGATATCAAAACCAGACAAAAAAANAAATCAGATTGATTATATTCTTTGCAGCCAAAGATGGAGAAGCTCTATACAGTCAACAAAAACAAGACCAGGAGCTGACTGTAACTCAGATCATGAACTCCTTTTTACCAAATTCAGACTTAAATTGAAGAAAGTAGGGAAAACCATTAGACCATTCAGGTATGACCTAAATCAAATCCCTTATGATTATACAGTGGAAGTGAGAAATAGATTTAAGGGCCTAGATCTGATAGATAGAGTGCCTGAAGAACTATGGAATGAGGTTCGTGACATTGTACAGGAAGACAAGGTGGTGGCTTAGTTCCGTATTCCTTATCAGGATTTCTTATCATAAAACAACTCATGCAAATGGTTACTATGGTGCCTGCCCGGGGTGGGCGGTTTCAATCAGTGTAATTCTCCTAACAGTACAGCTGTTATGTATAAAATAAGCAAATACACTGGGCTTCCCTGGTATCTCGGTGGTAAAGAATCCACCTGCAATGCAGGAGACACAGGAGACCCAAGTTCAATCCCTGGATCGGGAAGATTCCTTGGAGGAGGGCATGGAAACCCACTCCAGTATACTTGCCTGGAGAATCCCCATGGGCAGAGGAGCCTAGTGGGCTATAGTCCATATGGTCGCAAAGAGTGGGCTTCCCTGATGGCTCAGATGGTAAAGCGTCTGCCTGCAATGTGGGAAACCCAGGTTTCATCCCTGGGTCGGGAAGATCCCCTGGAGAAGGAAATGGCAACCCACTCCAGTACTCTTGCCTGGAAAACTCCATGAGCAGAGGAGCTTTGTAGGCTCCAGTTCATGGGGTCACAAAGAGTCAGACACAACTGAGCGACTTCACTTCACTTCAAGGCTTATGTTGCTGTCAAATCTTGATTATAACTCAATTTTCGAGTTTAACACCCACTGAGTTGATCTCAGTTTGGATTCTAAGGCATCAGTTTCTTCTAGGAAATTTTTCTTTGCTTCTTCTGACACTTGTGCTCATTAGTGAGAATGGCTAATAAAAACATCACCAATTTTAAATCATCTTGATGTCATTACACAGTCATCATCTGCAAGCATGATGCCCTGACAAGCGTCTTCCAAATTTTGAAGTTGTTTCCTTCTTTACTCCTAATTCTTCCTTCACTTCTGGGATTCCAATTGTATTCTGTGCAAATGTGTCTTTTGTTTAGCTTCAAAAGTAATACTGACATATTCTACAGCCACCTTCCTCATAGCGGCTGCCACCTTAGTGGAGTCTTAGAACAATTCATCCTTTGCTTGCTTCTGTTGAAAAGAAAAATGAATCTAAATACACTCCATGTGATGCTCTGAGAATCCAGTTTCTCCTCCTGTCACTTCTGTCCTCTTCTTAGTTTGGCTCCTCTCACCTCAAATGCCCTGAAAAATTTCTCCAACCCCAAGCTATTCAGTTCTTTCTCATTTTCCCGCCCCTCAACCCCAGGACTTTGCTATGTGGATCACCTTGGCCTCTTGCCCAGCAACAGGGAAAATAAAGGGGGAAACGGCAGGGTCCCTCATAAGATTCCCTTGGGCACGGTGGATTCTGTGTAGTGATCCCTGTTCCATCCAGATTACTACTATGATTTAAAGCTGTGACAAGACAAAAAAGATTAACTTATGAGCATTCAAGAGCTTGTCCTAACAACTCCTACCCACTAACAAGACTCTACCGTTTTCCCTTTCAGTTCTGCCCGACCTTATCCTGTAAGGCGATGCCAGATAGAACCTTTTCCTTTAGGAATGGAGAATAGAGTTGGAGGGTAAGCAGAGAGGAACCGGATCAGAGGGCAGCAGGGAGGGGAGTGGGACTTAGGCAAAAGAAGTCTATTTACTTTCGGGGACTTCCTTGGTAATCCCTGGGTGGGGAGCTAAGATTCAAAGTATCAAGGGGCAACTAAACCCATGTGTAAAAACTACCCATGTAGCTTTACAGACTAGAGAAACCAGTATAACACAACTGATGACCTCGTGCGCTCTAGAGCCTGCACAGCGCAACACTAAGAGCTCTAGGGCCTGGGTTCTAGCTCAAATACAGAGGTTTTCTGTTCATCAAAAGGCATCATAAAGTGAAAAGCAAGCCATAACATAAGCAAAAACATGTGCAATGCCTTACACCAGAAAAGAAATTACACCCAGAATATATAAAGAAGTTCTAGGAAATAATGAAAAAAAGATAAAAATCAAATCGAAAAAAATGAGCAAAAAACCCTGAACACTTCATAAAGAGAAAAGCCAAATGGCCAATAAACATATGAAATAAACTCAGCCTTAAAAAGAATCAGAAAGCTGAAAGTTAAAAATATGATTACACTCAAAATAATTTGTCATTAAAGAAATACAAATGAAAGCAATAATGACATTCTGTTACACACTTACTAGCATGGCTAAAGTCCAAGAACCTGACAATACCAAATGCTGATGAGCACGTGAAGTAATAAGAGCACTTTTTCATGCCTGGTGGGGATGCAAAATGGTGTAGCTACTTTGACAGTTTCTTTTAAACTAAATATAGACTTACCATACAACCCAGCAATCACACTCTTGGGTATGACTTAAGTGAATTGAAAATTTAAGTAAATACAAAATCCTTTACATGAATGTTTATTTATAGTAGCTTTATTCATAAATGCTCCAATAGGAAACAACCAAGATGTCCTTCAATAGATGAGTAAATAAACTGAGTATAACATCAGAGTTCTCCAGAGAAAACAGTATACACATACTGTGCTTGGGAAAATGTGAACATATACAAAAATATTTCTAGCATAGCAAAAAACTAGAAGCCACTCCCCTTCGGTAGGCTGGAAAATAAATTGTGGTATGTTCAGTCAATGGAGTCCTATACAACAGTAATAATGAACAGGCACATCTGTCATCATAGAAATAGCTTAGAAACATAGTACTGAGTAAAAGAAGCAAATCATAGAAGATACAGTCAGTATAACTTCATTTATATAAAGTTCAAAAACTGAAAAAAATATTATTTAATCATGGACAAGTAGATGTCAAAATATTTTTTTAAAAAAGGTAAAAAGGCAGCGCCGTACTTCTGTGAGTACAGCTGCCGTGGGAGGGGATACTCGCCCTTCGCAGGCATGGTGCGCTGCAGTTGCGTGTTGTTCAGAAAGTATGGAAACTTCATTGATAACCTGAGACTCTTCACCAAGGGAGGAAGTGGTGGAATGGGCTACCGTCGTTTAGGTGGAGAAGGTGGAAAAGGTGGTGACATCTGGGTTGTAGCCCATAACAAAATGACTTTAAAACAACTTAAGGATAAATATCCTCAGAAACGTTTTGTGGCTGGAGAAGAAGCAAACAGTCGAGTTAGTGCACTGAAAGGCTCCAAAGGAAAAGACTGTGAAATTCCTGTACCTGTGGGTGTTTCAGTAACTGATGAAAATGGTAAAATTATAGGAGAACTCAATAAAGAGAAAGACAGAATTTTGGTAGCTGAAGGAGGTTTTGGTGGTAAATTACTTACAAATTTCTTACCATTGAAAGGCCAGAAGCGAGTAATTCACCTTGATCTAAAACTTATAGCTGATATTGGCCTGGTGGGATTCCCAAATGCTGGAAAATCCTCTTTGCTAAGTAAGATTTCTCATGCAAAATCTGCAATTGCAGATTATGCATTTACAACAATAAAGCCTGAACTTGGAAAAATTATGTATAGTGATTTCAAACAGATATCAGTAGCTGATCTTCCTGGTTTAATAGAAGGAGCACATATGAACAAAGGAATGGGCCACAAATTCCTCAAGCATATAGAAAGAACTAAACAACTGCTTTTTGTTGTTGCTATTTCTGGATTTCAGCTTTCTTCCCAAACTCATTACAGAACTGCTTTTGAAACCATAATACTGCTTTCAAAAGAGTTAGAGTTGTACAAAGAGGAACTTCACACAAAACCTGCACTCCTAGCAGTAAATAAAATGGACTTGCCAGATGCACAGGATAAATTCCATGTACTGATGAACCAGCTCCAGAATCCTAAAGAATTTTTGCATTTGTCTGAAAAAAACATGATTCCAGAGAGGACTGTGGAATTCCAACACATCATCCCCATCTCTGCAATTACTGGATAAGGAATTGATGAACTAAAGAACTGTATAAGGAAATCTCTGGATGAACATGCCAACCAGGAAAATGATACATATCATAAGAAGCAGTTGCTTAACCTACATATTTCCAATACAATATCTTATAGTGAGCCACCATCAAAGAATGCTGTTTCCAGTCCTAGAATGGATATAACTTAAATGTATTAAAGGTGATACCGAAATTGTGTCCATTTGAAAGCTCTTTGACAAACATTNTTTTTTTTTTTTGTTGTTGTTGTTCATGGATGATGGACAATTCCGATATCATACAGAATAAAGGGAGTACAGAAGACTAAAGGCTATGTTCTTTTCTGCATCTCACATCCTGATAATTTCAGATGATCAGGTTATTGCATGCTAACCTCTAAGTAGTCATTTTAGAAGCTGTGGTGTTGCAGGGCAGAGTGCTTTAAATCCATAGGGTGCTTCTGTTCCATAGATGTCAGTGACAACATTGCAACCACTCAAGCTAAAACGTATGAGTGATGATTGGAGCAAATCAATAATTTAAGGCCAGTGTGGACATAACTCTTTGGTTTGTTTTCATGTATTTCTGTTTGGTTGTTTTTCTGTTTTTTGGCTTCCAAATCTGTTGGAATGCTTAAACACTGTGGAGTTGTAAGAGGCACAGTTAGAGTGACGTGGTGCTGTTCAGTAAAGCAATCAAAGCAGAATCCCAGATGGACTGGGGATGTTATATCAAGCAGAGTTTCAGCGACAAGTCAAAGTGACAGGATAGAGCTTTGGTCTTTGGAATAGACTGGCATGTAAAGTCAGAGTATGAATATTGGCAAGTAGAGCTTCAAGCTGAATCTTGTGACTGGTTCGACCAAAGACTTAACAGTTCCCCTGGACAGAGAAAGAGGTGGTTTTAGATCTGGGAGCAGCCTGAGCCTTCTGGTGATGGACAGGAGGCCCCAGCCATGGGAAAGTGTGTGATACAGACAGGTCCTGACTCTGCTGCCAAAGAGAATGTGTGCGAGCATGTGTGTGCATGGGGGGTGGCGTACATTTCCAGGCAATATTTCAGGACAGATGTGCAGAGCAGTCAGTAAATTTTGGGGTTCTATATAGGGTCACTGTTATGGGTCCCCAGGTTTCATTGATTCACTCTTAGACTTTCCAAGACTCAGTGTAAATTCGTATTTACAAGTAAGATTCAGTACAGGGAAAGGAGACAAAGGAAAATCCACCAAAGCAAGAGGCACGTGGCAGAGAGTCTGGAGGAAACCAAGCATAGGCTTCTCAGAGTCCTCTCCTTGTGAAGTCGCCCAAGACAGGCTTAATTTCTCCAGCATCGAGTTGCTACCCATCCGTGGATGCTGTCGACCAGAGATACTCATTAGACACTGAATGCCCAGGGTTTTCACTGGGGCTGGTCACGTGGTATGGCTAACATGCCAAAATCCCAGGCTCCCAGAATGGAAGCAAGTGTTTGGCACCAATCACATCGTCTGTATGACCTCTTGAGATGCAGTGAGCCACTCCCATTAGGTAGGGATGAAATCCATGTTCCCACGTGCTAACTGAGGGCCACCTTGGCCAGCAGGTCTTTCTGAGGATAGCAGTCCCAGGCCTACTCTGTTAACTCTTCTGCAAAGTGATATAAGGCATAATTCTATCAGAAACTTGAATGACTGCCCTCCCTGCTCCCCTGAGCATGAGGGAGAGTTTTGCAGAGGTGAGGAGTCTGCAAAAAATGCCTTGAGATAAGTTCTGTGTTGTGCCTCCTGGTGGGGTCAGAACCATATGCCATGGTTTTGCGTTTAATGTCACTGATGATCCTCTAGGAAGCTTGTCTCTCACTAACTACATTCCTGGCTGTAGGGAGAAATTTCCAACTTCATTGTAGTGAAGTCGTTGGGTTACCTCATCACTCCTTCCACCCCTATCTTTGCCCTTAGGTTTTTAGAAAAGACTTAAGATTCATATCAGACTCATTATCTTTTAAAATATGTATTTATCACTTGTTTGGCTGCATCAGGTCTTAGTTGCATCATGTGGGACCTTCGCTAAGGTGCCTGGACTCTCTGGTTTTGGTGCGCAGGCCTCAGTAGTTGGGGCACACGGGCTTAGCTATTCCGAGGCATGTGAGATCTTAGTTTCCTCCACCAGGGATTCAAACCTGAGCCCCCTGCACTGCAAGGCAGATTTTTAACCACTGGACCACCAGGGAAGTGCCTCAGATTCATTCTTGAGACCTCTGGAGTTCCAGAACAGGGACTTGCACAGAGTAAATAGTAGGTGCCTAACACATGCTTCCAGAGTTACATGGCAGGGTTATCATGCTCCCCTGCAGAGGTCTCACTCAGACAGACTGTCAGGCGTAAAACCTCATGCCTGAAGATCCAGATCTTCTTGCCAATTTAAGACTGTGAAGGAGAGAAACTCCCAGCTGAGTCTGAAATGAAAACGTAAGCAAGGAAGGCTAAAAATACAGAGCACTGTGGGATTCCTCAATTCAGAGAGGCTGTGACAGAGCAAAGTGTCAGGCAGCTCTGAATGGTGAAGAAGAGAAATCAATTTAGAAGGTTTAATGAAGGGGGATTCTAGGGCTGCCTGAAAAGCCTAAGAGAACAAATGGAATGTAATTTTCTTAGACAGGCATGTGACATTCCCTCCCCACCCAAGTCCCTGGGCCACGTGACATGCTTTCTTACTCCCTACGTTTGCTCAGGTGAACCATCATTGAGAAAGTGCAGCCCAGCGAGTGGGAAGCACCATCTCTGACCTCGAACCTGGAGAGGCTGTGAGGAATGACACCATCTGCCGGGACTCCTGGTGTCCGGATAGAGTCATCATCAAACATGGGTATTCACAGTGGAATCAGCCTTTGAGTCATGAGTTGCTTTTCAAAGCTTTTTAGGTGTAGAAACCTCAGAGAATGTACACAGAAGTGCAATCTATGAGGCAGGTAAAGCAGAACTGCTGACGGAAGTTGAGGTTTCTGGTTCGTAACCAAGCAGTTGAACAAGAGAGAAGTACAGGTAACAACAAAACTATAAAATTAATGAACACCGCAGATGATAATTAGAAGGGGTTGACAGAATGTCTCTTTGAAAAAAACCCTGTGACTAGGGAGGGTTTAAAAAATTTTTGTGTGTGTGTCCCTAGAAGAAACAGATGCTTCATTCTATATTCAGTCCCTCAAAGGAACTTTAACTTGCTTACCATCAATTACACAAAATATGAAGAATTAGATAGGGGACCACACTCTCTGCAAACCATCTCGGGATAGATAGAGACCTTCTTGTTTCTGAGAGTTCTTTTGCTGGAATGAATGAGCTTGCTTTTAAGACTGGAAGAGGGGGAAAGAAGGAGGGAAGGGAATAGGCAGGGGTCCAGGCAAGGAAAACCTGTCGACTCTCAGACAGTGTCACATCTTATATGATAGCGGTCCCCTTTTAATACTTAGAGTTTCCTTGAACAGTTCACATGCTTAGACACATGGGTCTGGATTCAAGCAAATCTTACTGTATGACCCAGGGTGGCTCACTTAACCTTTCTAAGCAACAGTTTCATCATTTGGAAGATGCATGTATGTGTGCTAAGTTGCTTCAGTCCAATCTGACTCTGTGTGACTCTATGGACTGTAGCCCGCCAGCCTCCTCTGTCTATGGGATTCTCTAGGCAAGACTGGTTGCCTAGAGTGGGTTGCCATGCCCTCCTCCAGGGGATATTGCCAACCCAGGGATCAAACCACAAATGCTAATTTACCCCTCACTGGTTGCTCTTTTGTGAGAGTTGATGAAATGAGCTTAACTTAGGAAGTTACGATGTAATAGAAACCAGCAGTTATGACTATTAGATAGACTTCATATTTTTCCTGACTATTTGGAAGGGATGGAGACTTTGCTAGCTTCATCCTCCCTTCAGTTCAGAAAAACACCAGTAAGCTGGGAGTGAGGTGACTTTCCTTCCAGCCTCAGGTCTGTTAATTGTTAATAACAGCCTTGCTGATTGGCACACTTCACAGGATTGCTATGAGGATTTAATGAAAGAGTAGTAAGAGGTGCTTGGTAAACTGTAAAATTCTCTAGTAATTTATCTTATTTTTATTGTTCCATGGGCTATGCAGAACAAACCTTAGCCCTCCAGCACAGTTATCCTCCAGTTTGTCCAAATTTGGACATAGGAAAACTAGTATCCTGTAATTACCTATGAATCCTAATGTGTGTTCTAGGTACATGCAATATCCTGTGAAGAGTTGAAAGGTATTGCAAGGGGAAAACATCTCACTAAATAAGTTTGGCCAACACACTGTCCTCTTAGCCATCTACAAGGCCTGCATGCGTGCTAAGTGGCTTCATTTGTGTCTATCTCTTTGTGACCCCATGGACTGTAGCTCGCCAGGCTCCTCTGTCCATGGCGTTCTTCAGGCAAGAATACTGCAGTGGGTTGCCATACCCTCCTCCAGGGGATCTTCCTGACCCAGGGACTGAACCCATGTCTCTTATGTCTTCTGCCGGGAGGTGGGTTCTTTACCACTAACGCCACCTGGTAAGCCCATTCACAAGGCCTATACTATGTTAAAGGTTCTGAGAAGTCCTGCCTTAAAGACATCTGTTGAACTTTGTTTTACCCAAGTTCCTCATGAGTATTTGCCCCCAGAACCTTCTTTGGGGAAGGCAACCTTCTTTGCCTGTCCCTTTTTTTTTTTTTGTCATGCCATGCAGTTTGTGGGATCTTAGTTCCCTGACTAGGGATTGAACTCAGGCCCTCAGCAGTGAGAGCATGGAGTCCCAGACACGAGACCACCAGGGAAGTTCCAGGGAAAACCATTTTTCATCTTGCAGGGCACTGTTTTGGAAATTCTGCCAACCTTTGACATATTAGATGAGGCTTTGCAGTGTCATGAGTCTTTTCCCATTTAAATATCATTCCTTTAACTATTTGGCCTGGTTTTGAGTCTCTTACACTATCAAGATCATTTTTTTCACATGTCCCATGCATTTATATTTGCTTTTGTCTCATTTGTACTTGAGCACACAGTTCTGGGTGTGGCCTGATAGACTACACTAGGATAGACACACTGGGACTCTAGGTTTTTTGTGGAAGAGGAGTGTGGAACTGGGGAGGGTCACATACGTCATGATCAGTCTCTCTCTCCACATTCTCAATGTACAAATCTTTTTATTTTTATTTTTTTACAGATTTTATTGATGTGAGCCATTTTTAAAGTCTTTACTGAATTTGTTATAATATTGTTTCTGTTTTTACTTTTTTTTCCTCTGGCTGAGAGACAGGAGGGACCTTAGCTCCACAACCAGGGATCAAACCCTCACCCCTGCACTGGAAGGTGAAGTCTTAACCCCTGGACCACCAGGGAAGTCCCTCAAGGGGCAGATCTTTTAAAATCCCACCTTGATCCTGGGGGTGGTCTGGTGTTTGGACCTCAAAACGAAGGGAAAGTATGGTGCTGTCCCTCTGCCTGGAAGCCAGTGGCCTCTAGAGGGCATCGTGGTCACAGGGAAAGACTTCAATCTGATTTCTCAGGACCTCTTGGGCATGAAGCCTACCCAGATGCTGCTCTGGGGAAGTGCTGTACTCTTTCAGTTTATTTTAATTTTCTTCACTGAGTGCCTTAGGAAATAGTCAAAATGTCAACTGGAGCATAAAGGCAAGCCCTGAGGAAAGGCGGAGCTCCCAGAAGAAAGACTCAGCAGAGCCTCAGAGAAGAGAAGGGCTGGCGCCAGCTGCCCTGGGTGGTGGCTGCAGCTCCCGTGCCATCGTTGATGCTTTGCATTCCTTGCTGTTGCAATGTGACGCTTCGGATTCAGGGCTTCACTTACTAGCAAAGACTCATCCTCATACTGAGCTGGAGCCAACTTCCTTACACAACAAACACTCTACTTGCCTGGACTCTGAGTTTTAGAGTGTGATTCAGAGTTGAATGGAAATGGAAAGTGGGCCTTTTATTTCGACAAGTAATGCACTGTTGTCTATCAGGATGTAATCCATAGCCACAGTTATCCATGTGGTGAAGAGAAAAGGTTTACTGGTGCTGAGTCACTTTTCTTGCCTCTGCTACTTACCAGTAGGTAAACTAGGGCAAGTCATTTCAGCCCAGTGTGCCTGAGTGTCATTGGTATATTTATAGAGACATGAAGCAGAAATACCTATCTTAAAGGACTGTTGTAAGGACTGAGTATAAGGACAAACATAAAATATCTTATGTAACAATGGCTATCAAAGTGAGGTCCCTATGTCAGCAACGTCTGCATCACCTGGTAACCTGACAGAAACGCAAATGCTCAGGTCCAATCCCAGAAACACTGAATCCGAGACTCTGGGAGTGGGACCCAGTGATCTGTCTTTTAACAAGCCCTCCAGGTGGCCCTGAGGCATGCTAAAGTTTGAGAAGTACTGTGGTATAATAATTCGCTTTGTTGTTAATTTGCCAATTCAAGTTCGACTCTTTGAGACCCCATGGACTGTAGCCCACCAGGTTCCTCTGTCCATGGGATTTCCTAGGCAAGAATACTGGAGCAATTCACCTTTTTCTTCTTCAGGAGCTCTTCCCAACCCAGGGATTGAACCCGAGTCTCCTGCATTGGCAGGTGGATTTTTTACCACTGAGCCACCAGGAAAGCCCAATCATTAGCTTACCGATGCTTAAAATAAAAGCACTTTTGTTTTTGTTATGTTGCTGTTATGAATTGTTATAACAATTATTGTTATAACTATTGCTATGAATTGTTGCTGGGAATACAAAATACCCAGTCCCTACTCATGAGATGGACCATCTTGTTGGAAAAATCAAGGTGTTGAACGTGAAATAGCCAAGTAATCAGTGTGGTGGTTTTTCTTTTTTTTTTACAATAAGCAAAAGAAATTTTGAGATAAGATAAGTGGATGCATATAGGACAGGAGGGACCTGACCGAGGTGGACCTGAAGGATGAACGGTACTGAAAAGGCAGATGGATGTAAGCAGGGCATTCTGGTTGAAGAGACAGCAATAGTGACAGCTAATCCAACAGTTTTGAGATGGCAGCTGCCTGAGTCAACATGTCTTTAGAATTTCTGATCCATCCAGTGTAGGTCAGTTACTATATTAGCCCTGGGGATATGGAGATGAGAAAGACCTGGAACAATGAGTTCTTAAAGGCACTTGAAGAATGAAGAATCATATTCACTCTCATCATAAATACCTTAATGTGTTTGAGGACTTATGTGTTAGACACTGTTATAAGTAGTTGATGTGAATCTGCTCACTTAATTCCAGCAAAAAGCTGATGACATATGTATTTCTTCTAAACTGTGACTTAGAGAGGTAAAACAAATCTCATACAAGTCATGCAAGTAAAGAACTTGAATGTAGTGCTGTCTGAGATTCTAAGTGGCTTTTTTTTATATATATATACTTTTTATTTATTTATGTATTTGGCTGCACCGAATCTTAGTTGCATGATCTAGTTCGCTGATCAGGAATTGAACCTGGGCCCCCTGCATTGAGTGTGGATTCTTAGCTACCGGACTACCAGAGAAGTCCCTCTAAATGGCTTTTAAGTAAGCGGGCAGTTTTTCTTGAGGGCTGGAGGAATGGGGTGGCAGAGCCAGTTGTGCTCACTCAACATGGCATTTGCTCTGGATATTCCGCTCTGTGCAGTGAAGTGGACTTAAACATTGAAAATCTCCAATTCTCCAGTCTCTCCCCTCATTTCAGTGGTGATACAGATGGCAGGTTTATGTTCTAGATACACTCTTGCAAGATCATGGAGCCTTTGTTGGCCTGAGACCCTGAGCCACTTTGTGGAGCAGAGTCTCCTGGAGATCATGAAGGATATGTAGCTTAACAAGAAGGATCCAACTGCCAAGTTAAGAAGCTGTGATTTGGGGGTTATTTCTTACCTCACCATAGGCTAGGCTATATAAACTTTACAGTTTGTAAAAGGAGATAAAATTAGATATATAGAAAGAGAAGTCTGAGTTTTGGCCTAAGGATTTTCCAATGTAGTTTGTAGGCAAGATGAACCACAGAGAGCTTTATATATATATTTTATTTTTGGAAGAAGAAACATGAACTTTTAAATTTGTCTCTTTTAGGAACTGACTGAATAAAGGTAGATACAGCAGTATATATGTAGCATTAAAAAAAATACTCCTGCTGTAAAATGTTGTTTGCTAGTTATCATCCTGAAACCAGTTCATCTCAGGATCCTGGAAAATCCAATATTTGGAGGCTAATTCTAAATTTTATTGACTTCCGTATACATACAGATTCAACACACACACACACACACACACACACACACACATATCTATGTACTCACTGAAACAAGCAAAACAATAACAATGAAAAGAAAAATTCTGTCACATGCTTGTGTGTCCTAATTTTCAGCCTGGAAAAATATGATTCCCTTAGACATTTTCCCCATAGGTGCCTCCAGGAATGTCTTCAGTCCCACAAGTCGCACTTGATCTTGAAGTCCACGCTCAGGTCTTTCTCTCCGCCTTTGGCAGATGAAACGCGACAGCCGTGCTCTCTGTGAGTCTGGCTGCCGGCATGTGTAGGATACACTTCTTTTAGTTTTTCCCCCCACTCCCTAAAAAAAATAGGCTGAGAGCTCTTTCAGATGTTTTAGATTCTTGGTGTGAGCTTAGAGCCCAGCTGAGGTGGGTAGGATCCTGGGGCTGGCTAAGGGATGCTTTGCTATTTATTATTAATGTCAAATTATAACAAGAACCTCCACAGAGCCTCTAGGGAAATATCTTTGAACAGAATAGAGGACTGGGGGGAACCTTTGAGCCAGGTAAAAGTTCAAGAGCCAGTTGCCAAGCACAAGTGGAAGAGAGTGGGAGAAGGAGGTATTATTTAAACATTTATAGATAGAAACATGCATTCATTTATATGAGGATCTAAAAGCAGGAAAAGACATATCTCAGCAATGAATATATTCATAAGGAAAACCGATGTGGAATCAGTAGTGGTTGTTTACTTGGTTTTCATAAAGGCCAAAGCTCCCTGAGCTGTACAATACCAAGAGGCTATGTGTTATTAAACCAAGGAGCATCTGAGCATGGGGCAAGCTCTCGTCCAATCTCTAAATTCTTGGCCGTACAGACATGGAAGTTCTGGGAGAGAAGGTGAGTGTATCTGGGCCAGCGTGGCAGAAGGGCAGAGAAGATACAGCATCAGATCTTGGACTGGGTGTTTGTACACATGTCACTTAACATTAATGGGCTTTAGTCCTCATCTGAGAAATGATGATTTGGGTGTTTATTCAACAAATGTCTCTGTGCCTTGAATTTCTAAATGCTTGAGGTATGCCTAAATGTCTTATTAGGAGAATAAGACAGTGTGGTCATGTGCTCATTTAAGCAAACAAATGAATGAACCAGCTAGTTTTTGTAAACTAGTGGTACCAGGAAAAAAACAAAACAAGTTGAAAATACAGAAAATGACTGAAAGGATAGGGATGTAGTTTAGATTGGATTTGAATAGTAGGAGAGAGCCAGGCTAAATTCCCAGGGGCAGCAGGAACCTATGAGCACGAGGAAGCTGGGCCTGTGATGAGCAGGAAGAAGCAATGTGACTAAAGCAGAAGGGGTCAGGGTGGGGTGGAGGTGGCAAGTTTGGGTGGAGAGACCGGCGAGCAGCAAATGACACAGGGCCATGTAGTCTGTCCTGAGATGTTTGGATTTCATTCTGAGCACAGGGGGCAGCCATTAGTAGGCATAAAAATGGAGCGAGGTGATCAAATTTCCATCTCAAAGGCACCATTTTGGCTGCTCCTCAAAAACAGATCATTAGGGAGCCCAAAGTAGGAGCTGTGAGATGAGTTACGAAGCTCTTAAAAGGGGCTCAGCATTACATTTGGGGACTGCCCTGGTGGGCAGCAGTTAAGACTCCATGCTCCCAACGCAGGGGGCTGGTGTTCGATTCCCAGTCAGGAAACTAGATCCCACATGCTGCAGCTAAAAGATTTGCATACCAAAACAAGGGTCTGATGCGCCACAACTAAGCCCGTACAGCCAAATAAATCAATAAAAATAAATATTTTAAAAAGTTATATTTGGATCAGGGAGGCAAAGGAAATGTAAAAGGTTGCCTCTTGGTGCCTGCTTAAATTCAAGCCCAAAACACACCCCCAACTCCATCTGGAAGTCATAGCAACCTAGGGTGTTGGCTCTTGGAGATGCATATTCCCTGTACTGAATCCGAGATGAAACACAAGCTATCAATCTCATTATTAGCAAATGTCTCCTTAATTGGGATGTGAAGAGTGATGGTTCCTTTTCTTAGGTATCCATTTAGCCAGGAAACAGAAATTGCTTGAATAATTAGTACAGAAGATTTTTCACTGATGCAGCTGGATACGTAGGTAGTGGTAACATGTGAAGCAGGGGCAGTCAGGCAACCAGAAACTAGAGTCTAGGAAGCCCCTCGCTCTCCCAGGCTGGGGGAACCAAGGGAGGAGGTGGCTTGCTGGAACCCAGGGTGTGGACCCCTGAGGAAGCTTGGATGTGTGGTGGGCTTCTCTGGAGTGAATGAGAGGCTTGAATGCATTGCCGGAGATGCTTGGGAGAAACCCCTGCTGCTTGCTATCTCTTCTGCCTTTTAGTCTCTTGCCAGTAAAGTCACAAGAATGAAGCCAAAGTGCCCCCCACTTTGTTGTGACTTTGCTGTGTTGTAGAACAGAGCAAGGGCTGGGGAGGGGCAGACCTGGGGGCCAATAGACTCAGGACGGGCCCTAGCGGTGCCTTCTTCTGAATTTAGAAAGCAGGGAGTGCTGTTTAGGGTTGGGGGAGAATAGACAGTGGGCGAAAGCAACCCCTCCCTACAGTTAATTGTCTTGGTGTAATAAGACAATGGTGCCTTGTGCTCACATGGCAGTCTGATGTGGATATTTCTGATTGGAGAGTGGTTTTCTCCAGAAAGTGATTCAACGCCACCTACCCTTGGAACTCAGAGAGCTTGTCAGGTAGCCAGCAAGTGGGGAAAGTATGGAGAAACCCCATCAGTTTCTTTCTTTAACCCTCACCACACCTCTGTGAAGGGGGTACTATTATGCAAATGAGGAAAGTAGGGTAGCAGAGAGGTTAATGAACCAGGCCAAGGTCACACAGCTAGCAAGTGATGGAATGGAGATGAAAGAGGGAACCTTGTGGAATGGAGAACAACAGCAAATGGGTGGATTATGTGTTGCTGAGAGTGGCTTACATTGCCTAGAAGAGAAAGAGATTAGAAAAAATAGCGCCGAAAATCCTCAATCAAGAGGAGAAAATTAAATAAGGGTATACATCGGACCCTTGCACAACATGAGTTTGAGCTTCTAGGATACACTTACCCATGGATTTTTTTTTTTTCAATAGTAAATACTCTGATCCTCTGTGATTAGAATTGTGGTTGGTTGAATTTGCAGATACTGAACCTCAGATAAGAAGGGACTATAGATTATATGCAGATTTTTGACTGTGAGGATGGCCAACTATATATAGATACCTGCACTTAAACTCAGAAAAGCTACTGTGAAAAATGTAACATTTCTGCTCTCCCTTAGAGCTTTCTTTTAACTGTGTAGATGTATACTTGTGTTCTGTTTCTAGGCTGAGTCATTTTTAGAAGTAAACAAGGTATAAATTAAAAATAAATGCCTGCATACATATTGGATGAGAAACACCTGGTTTAATAGCAGCTTATAAGAAACAGATTTAAAGGTTTTAGTTGACTGCAAGCTTATTATGAATCAGCAGTGTGAGGTGGCTTTTGAAAAAGGACTTTATCTTAAAGTCACATCAGTAGAAGCTGTGTCCTAAACAAAGGAGATGAAAGTCTACTTGGTCCACCCTCAAGTGTTTGGTTCTGAGCATTGCATTTGAGGAAAGGTACTGATACAATATTAAAAAGCAGAGACTTTGCCAACAAGGGTCCATCTAGTCAAAGCTATGGTTTTTCTAGTAGTCCTGTATGGATGTGAGAGTTGGACTATAAAGAAAGCTGAGTGCCAAAAATTTGATGCTTTTGAACTGTGGTGCTAGAGAAGACTCATGAGAGTCCCTTGGACAGCAAACAGATCCAACCAGTCAATCCTAAAGGAAATCAACCCTGAATATTTATTGGAAGGACCAACGCTGAAGCTGAAACTCTAATACTTTGGCCACCTGATTCGAAGAACTGGCTCATGGAAAAGACCCTGATGCTGGGAAAGATTGAAGGCAGGAAGAGAAGGGGACGACAGTGGATGAGATAGTTGGATGGCATCACTGACTTGATGGACATGAGTTTAAGCAAGCTCTGGGAATTGGTGCTGGACAGGGAAGCTTGGCATGCTGCAGTCCATGTGGTTGCAAAGAGTCAGACACGAGTGAGTGACTGAACTGACTGACTGACAAAGTAATATGTATCTCAAAGAAGGCAATAGTGATGGAAGTTTTTTGGGAGAAGGCCCCTCAGCATGCAGGATCCTAGTTCCGACCAAGAACTAAGGGATCAAACAGATGCTCCCTGCAGTGGAAGCGAGGAGTCCTAACCACTGGACTGCTAGGGAAATCCCAGAAAACTTTCTTACTACTGATCAGGAGAAACAGTAGAGTTGTGGTCTGAGTGTGAGTTCAAAAAGAATTTCCAAATACAGAGTATTTTAGAAAGGAGTGAGTTTACCAGGAAGAAAGAGCAGAGATCATGAGGACACTGAAAGTGCAGTGGGCCACCCTCCTGGCAGACAAGGGAGAGCTGAGAGCCCTTTTGCGGGTTAGTAACCGATTGTTATAGCCTCAAGACAAAGAAATTTCCTGCTGGAAGGGTGGCATCAGGTAGCTGGTTAGGGTGTGTATTTTTACCTGCTATGGGGTCAGGGAGCTGGTTGGTTTAGATCAGGGGTGCTCATGGCAATGGTCGCTCTGGGGCTCAGCCAATTCTGGAGGTGACCTTGGTGTGGCGCTCTGCACCTGTGACCTTGGTATAGGGCTCCAGAAGGAGAATAAGCAATAGGTTTTCTCTGCAGGGCTCCAAGGAATGGAGTCTAGAACTGGAAGCTCAAGGAAAAGTGATTCTAATCCATTGTGCAGGAGAATTTTCTAGCAAAAATAGAATGGGCTAAGTATAAATGACCAGCCACTGGAAACCAAGACTAAATAGAGCTCCTCCCCACGGCTTGCAGAGCTCTCCATGTGTGGTCCCTACTTTTACTCTCCAGGACCATGTTCTGCAGACTCTTCCATGTCTCTGCATTCCAGCCCTACCAGTCCTTTTTGGTTCTTTGTATACAAGCTGACTTGTCCTACCACAGGTCATTTGCACAGGACTTCTCTCTGCTTAGAAAGTTTCCCTGTTTCTTTTTGATTGATAATAGACATCCCAACTGGTGTGAGGTAGTTTTGATTTACATTTCCTTGATGATTAATGATTTGAAATTAAATAAATTAGTAATGTAAAGGCTTTCGAACAGTGCCTGGCATATAGTAAGCTCTCTGCATAGTTGCTCAGTTGTGTCTGACTCTTTGCAACCCTTTGGACTGTAGCCCACCAGGCTCCTCTGTCCATGGGATNTAATGATTTGAAATTAAATAAATTAGTAATGTAAAGGCTTTCGAACAGTGCCTGGCATATAGTAAGCTCTCTGCATAGTTGCTCAGTTGTGTCTGACTCTTTGCAACCCTTTGGACTGTAGCCCACCAGGCTCCTCTGTCCATGGGATTTTTCAGGCAAGAATACTGGAGTGGGTTGCCCTTTCCAGGGATTTTACCGATCCAGGGACCAAACCCACGTCTCTTGTGTCTCCTGTACTCACATGTGGGTTCTTTACCTGCTGAGCCATTGGGAGGCCCAAGCTCCCTAAGTTTTAATTATTTTTTGCTGTTATTAATATAAACATTTATTGTTTATGGTTGTGCTCTAGCAAATGTACTAGACACATAAATACAACATTTGAACCAGTCAAGTAGTAATTATACCCCTCTTACTAGAGGTTAAATGACTCGCCCAGGTTCCCACAGTGAGGAGTTTGGAGTTGGCAAAGAGAGAAAACGGAAGCTCATTGCAAGTGGTGGGAACAGCCTGGCCTGTTGTGTGCAGAGCCCCTGCAGTCTGGGATGTGTGTGAGTGTGTGGGGGGAGGGGGGACATTACGGGAGTGGAATATGTGGATATCATCTGTTTTACAGCCTGTTTCTAAAGTCCATCTTATTTCTAGAGTCCTTAGCTCTACCCTGGCCTCAGTCCTCTCTGGCAAGTTTCTGTTTCTTTATCCTACAGTGAGAATGGGAAGTGCTCTCCTTACATTCTTGTTCCGGACAAGTGACACAAAAAGTCACGTTGCTGTTTGTGTGTTTTATTGGTTCCCAGGTGGCTCAGCAGTAAAAAATCTGCCTGCTAAGCAGGAGACATGGGTTCAATCCCTGGTTCAGGAAGATCCCCTGAAGAAAGAAATGGCAACCCACTCCAATATTCTTGCCTGGGAAATCCCATGGACAGAGGAGCCTGGCAGGTTACAGTCATGGGGTTGCAAAAGAATCAGGCATGAGTCAGCGACTAAACAGCAGCAAAATATAATTACTGTAAATGTTGTGTTGGTTTATGCATTAGAGCAATGTGAATTAGCCATAAGTATACATACATGCCATCCCTCTTAAGCCTCCCTCCCACTCCTTAATAAAAAGAATTGCTAAGTTATTCTTTTCCCTGACTTAGTAATATTCCATTGTGTATAAGTATGCTTTATTTTTCTTTTTTAAAAAATATTTATTTATTTATGTATTTGGCTGCATCGGGTCTTAGTTGCAGCATGTGGTATCTTTAGTTCTGGCATGCAAACTCTTAATTGTGGCATATGGGGTCTAGTTTCCTGACCAGGGATTGAACCTGAGCCCCCTGCATTGGGAGCATGGAGTCTTAGCCAGTGGACCACCAGCGAAATCTCATGTCACTCTTTGGAAGCAGCCAGTAATCCATTGCTCAATTTTCTTAGATTGAGGAGGGCTGAGATTCCCTCTTCTGCACCACTTTACCCCCAAGAGAAAGCCAGCATGGTAACGATACGATAGCTCTAGTGAGACTTATTCTCTTGTGCTTAGACTGGCGAGGTTTGTGTATCACTTTTGAAGTGTCTTTGGAAGAGAACCAGCATATCATCTACTCCATATAACAACAGCTATACTTTGGTATCTGTTTGATATGATAGTGTGTAAAGGAGCTCATTCGCACAATGCATTGAATTTCCAGTTAAACCTTAACGATAATTAGATGAATTGGATTGTCCCCTATGAAACTGAAGATATAATATGTGTTGCTTTCCTTCAGTCTAATGATATAAAATGTGAAGCAATTTGGGGGGAAGTATTTTTGTCTTTCCTTAGTCCCCATCTAGTCTACCTTCATAATCTTTCCTGTTAAGTAATGTGCATCAAATTTCCCAAAGAATAAGCACTCACTCCTGTATTTGTTGTTGCTGTTGTTCAGTTGTGTCTGACTCTTTGTGACCCCATTGACTGCAGCACAGCAGGCTTCCCTCTCCTTTACCATCTCCCGGAGTTTGCTCAAACTCGTGTCCACTAAGGCGGTGACGTTCTTGTGTATATAGAGCCTTAAAGACACAAACAGGTCCTATGAAGTGCCCCTTAGCTTTTTTCTTGTCTGCTGAAGATGGTAGGCAGCATCCAGATGAATGTACCACTAGAATAGAAATCCATGTTTATTAAGATTTCCGAACATCCATTAGGTAACAAGTTATTTCAAGCAATTCTTTTTCTTTTTTTTCCAAGCATTTTTTTATGATAGTAGAATAATTTGGACTATCTCTTATTAAAAGTAGGTTCTCTCCGTCTCTCTGCTGTGTTGGGTCTTTAAGACTGTTGAAGCTCTTAAGCTCTGAAAAACATTATGCCTATCCCTACTTTAATTGCTATGTTTGAGTCAAAGTAAAAACAACACTAAAAACTCCTCCCCCCCCCATTTTTTAAATGGAAGTTGAGTTAATGTACAGCATTACATAAGTTACAGGTGTACAACATAATGACTCACAGATGTCAGGAAGGTAACTGACATGGGGCTGATGGGGAGAGTACGTTCTCTTCAATGACACAGTCAAAAATACACAGGATCCCTACTGCGTGAAGAAAATTAGACGTCAGTATTCTCTTCATCCTTCAAAGTTTAGAGATTCCCAGTCACAAAGGAAAATTGTAGAGGTATACTGTCATAGATTTGCAGGATAGGTCCAGAAAGGTACACGAAGAGAGAAAACATTCTTTCCAGTAGGTGAGAAAGCAGTGGGAACTGTGGTGTGGATCACACTGTTGGAAGAGTGCTTTGGTTGGTGATATAATGTGATGTTGAAGAGTCTCAGACCCTGATCTGGTGCCCTCTTGACCAACGTGAGTAGTTATAAGTACCAAAGTCCCTGGGTGGTGGAGGCTGCCACTGTCTTGTCATCTTGTCTCAAACTCCTTTTTTTAAATTTAAGATTTGTATTTTGATATGGACCATTTTTAAAGTCTTTATTGAATTTGTTGCAATATTGTTTCTGTTTCACATTTCTTTTTTGTTTGTTTGTTTTGTTTTGGGCTGTGGGGCATGAGAGATCTCAGCTCCCTGACCAGGAATCGTACACACACCCCAAGCACTGGAAGGTGAAATCTTAACCGCTGGACCCCCAGGGGACTCCCTCATACTCTTTTTGATTCCTCCTTTCTCCATATTCCTCCAATCAATCTGTTCTCACTCAGGATGTTCTGGCTCTGGAATTTTCTGAGTAATAGTAAACCCAAGTCAAACCTGCTTGAACAAAAGAGAAAGTGTTGGTGGCAATGGTGGGAAAAGTTCACTGGGAGGATGGACTTTGCCCAGGCTCCAGTGATGTCGTTGTGAATCTGGTGCTTCTCCAGATCTGGTTTTCTCAGTAAGCGGTTAGTTCAGGCAGGCCCCTCCCACGCAGTAGCCCTGACTGCCTCCAGCCTTGCAACCCATCCTCTCAGCAAACACAGTCAAAGCTGCTGCATTTGGATCAGCTAGCATCATGTAAACTGCTATAACAAACAACCCCCAACAATTAGTTGTCTTGCACATAAGAATTTTCTCACATGACAGTCTGATGCAGGTGTTCCCAACAGGTGAGTGGCTTTTCTCCATGGAGTGAGGGCTTTCTTCACCATCCTTTAGTGCTCACAGTCCTCTTCATTTAGTCAGCAAGAGGGTAAAGAAAATGTGTAGAAACCTCATTGATACTTAAAGAATGTTTACTCTGCATCTTCTCACCTTCTTGCAGCAAGAATTGGCCCCATGACTAAATGCGGGCACAAAGAAAGATGAAAAGTAGTCACTGACTGCTTCCTAGAATCAATTCCACACAGTAGAAAGGTGGTATGATGTGATTTCTTAAAGTGTACCACTTGATGATTTAACATTTGTATACCTTGTGAACTTAACTAATGTATCTATCACCTCACAGTGACTTTGCTTTTCCCTTTGGTGAGAACACTTAAGATCCACTCTTTGCAAGTTTCAAATAAATGATACAGTGTTACTAACTATAGTTATCATACTGTACATCAGATCCTCAGGACTTACTCACCTTATAACTGGAAGTTTTTACCCTTTGACCAACAGCTCCCCATTCCCCATCCCATTCTCCTTTCTACATCTGTGAGTTTAACTTTCTTAGATTCCACATATAAGTAAGACCATACAGTACTTTGTCTTTCTGTGCCTGAGTTAGTTAGCTTAGCATGATGTCGTTCAGTTTCACTCATCTGCAAACAGAATTTTCTTTTTTTAATGGCTGAATAATATTCACATATATAATATATGCATATGTGTATCGCATTTTCTTCATCTACTCCTCTGTCGGCAGACATTTAGATTGTTTTTACATCTTGGCTTACCGTGAATAGTGCTGCAATAAGCATGGGAGTAGAGAGATCTTTTCCAGATCCTGATTTCATTTACTTTGGATATATACCCAGAGGTGGAATGGCAGGATCATATGGCACTTCTGTTTTTAATTTTTCAGGAACTTCCAACTTCTCTGAAATTAAGTCTTAGATGGGTTTGGGTCATATCCTTATTCTTGAATTAATAACAATGTCTAAGGAGATGAAATTCATTCATCCATTCTGTCTTTCATTCAGTAATTAGTTATGACAGCTATTATGTGCCAAACGTGATTCTCAACTCTCGGAAAACAGATCACAGTCCAAATATTTTCTAGTGATGCCAGATAAACAATTTAAATACATAACATTTTAGATCAGTTCAGTCGCTCAGTCATGTCCGACTCTTTGCAACCCCATGGACTGCAGCACGCCAGGCTTTCCTGTCCATCACCAACTCCTGAAACATTTTAGATGGTGCTACGATAAACAGTAAAGTAAGAAGGAGGGTAGAGAATACTGGGGAGTTGCTTTTTTTTTTTTTTTGACCATACCATGTGACATATGGGGATCTTAGTTCCCCGACCAGGGATCGAACCAAATCCCCCTGTGGTGGGAGTGCAGATTCTTAACCATTGGACGGCCAGGGAAGTCTTGGAATTTCTGATTGAGTGTTACAGAAGGCTTTGCTGTGAAGTTGCCATCTGAACAAAGATTTGAAGATGAAGGAGCGAGCCATGCAGATATGGGGGAAAAGTGCTCTAGAAAGAGTGAATGACTAGTACAAAGTTTCCAGGCAGGAGCAAGCCTGGCATTTTTGTAGGAAAGCAAGGAAGCCAGTGTGACTGAAAAGAGTGAGGTTGGGGGAAAGAAATAGGAGGAGAGGACAAAGGCTTAGGAGAAGGCGTGTCAGGTAGAACTTCACTGGCCGTTGGAAGGACTTTGGCTTTTACACACGAGATGGGCAGTTTTGGGAGGGTTTTGAGCAAAGGAGTGACATGATGTGAATTAGGTTTCAAAGTTATTCCTCTGACTCCTCTTGAAAACAGATGACAGAAGAGATGAGGAAAGTTATGGGAAAGGCAAATGTATTCACCCAGTGATGAAATGATGTTGACGTGGATCAGGATGGTGAAGGTGGAAAGAGAATTGGCCAGATTTTAGGTATCTTTTGAAGACAAAATGAATTATGCTGATTAACCACTCTTGAGAAACTTTTTGTTTTTGCTTTTGATTTTGTATTGGGGTATAGCCCACTAATAACATTGTGATAGTTTCAAGTGAACAGCGAAGGGAGTTGCCCAGACATGTGGAAATGTTAGTCCCTCAGTCATGTCTGACTCTTTGCGACTCCATAGACTGTAGCCCACCAGGCTCCTCTGTCCACTGGGGATTCTCCAGGCAAGAATACTGGAGTGGATTGCCATTCCCTTCTCCAGGGCATCTTCCCTACTCAAGGATCAAACCCAGGTCTCCTGCATTGCAGGCAGCTTCTTCACCATCTGAGCCACCAGGGAAGTCCAAGAATACTGGAGTGGGCTGCCATTCCCTTCTCCAGGGCATCTTCCCTACTCAAGGATCAAACCCAGGTCTCCTGCATTGCAGGCAGATTCTTTACCATCTGAGCTACCAGGCTATACATATTATAAATGTATCCATTCTTTGGGACACATGTTTTTTTTTTCCCCTGGAGCCAGGAAAGTGGAGTCAATACATCTCAGCAGCATGGAAGTCAGAGAAATGTTTTCTTAATGAAAACTTGAGGTACTCCCACAAGAGGAAGGGAATAGTGATCGGGCACTTCTCAGTCCAGATGGACAGACCAGATTCTGTTATAGTAAAAATCAACCTCAAAACCCGTGTAGTTTAATGCCATAGAGTTGTACTTTTTGCGCCAGCTGCATGTCCAGGGCAGGTTACCAGGGACTCTGTGCTTGTGATAGCAGTTTGGCGTGTTACCCATACTACCTGGACGTTAGACATGTGGAGGCCAGGAGAGAGAGAGGGGAAAGACTTCTCTGTCTTGTTATCCTCACTGCTCCTTGAGGGAGAACACAGAGCCCCATGCAGGGCTAGACTCCAGAAGTACCCGGGTGGGTCGTGGGTAGAGAGAGGGGAGGGGACAGAGGACAAACCCCTCATTGTGGTTTCTGTGTGACGGACAGGAGCAGGCACGCTGGGGGGTTTCAGGATTGGCTAATTGGAATACTTTAGGTGGGTTCTGCAGCACGGGGCTCTCCTTCATTGTCTGGGACTGGGCCCCAGATGCATTGGGGTAGGTTCTTGGTGGCTTGGAGTGTGAGGGCCCAATAAGGGAGGTCATTAGGGGTGTGGACCTAGTAGGCTGTTCCAGAAAGGGAATTGACTGCCTTTTCGCTAGGGCCTGGGTCATCCAAGCAAACAAATGATATTATAGTCAGAGAGTCAGACTGCCAGAAATTCTACCGTTTCAACGTGGTGCCTCAGGGCTGCTTATTGTCAAGAGAATGGAGAATGGTATACTGGCTCTTAAATGCTTCATCAAAAGAGACCCATGATACTTCCTATGATGTTAGCTGGTCCCACCTACGTTGAAGAAGCTGTGTGTCTGGAGGGAGAGGAGAACCAGAAATTCTGCTGAGCACTTGTACAGTCTACCCCAGGAGTCAAACTGAACAGATATCCACCATATATGCCATGTTTTCCAACATCACGTCATCTGTTTACTTTTCTTATACTGCAGTCATTCATCTTCGGTAATCTACTCATCCTCTGAGACCTTGCCCTAAAGACCTTTCCTCTATATCTGATTCTTCTGTAATTGCCCTTTCTCATCTTCCCAGAAAATACTTATTTTTCCTTCCTCTGTGTTCCAACAGCAGGTGATTTATGGCAGCTTGAAAATGTGTTTCTGGTTCTGAAGTTCGCATAGTGCTAGTTATCTGTTGTGCTCAATGAACCCACCCCCAAGCCCAGTGACCTATGAAAACAATGATCATTTATATTACTCACATACATATTTGTAATCGTTTATCCTACTCCCCTATGTTTGTGATGTGGCCAGGGGTCAATGGGACAGGCTGTGTCTCTTCCATGAGGTATCAGCTCCAGTGGGTCAGTGGGGTCCAGATGGATCTAAAGGTTCACTCACGTGCTGGCAAGTGGGAGCTGGGCTTCTCCCCAGGGCACTTCTGGCTTCCTCACAGCATGGTGGCTGGGTTACAGAAGGGAGCATCCAGAGAGAGTCAGGTGACAGTCATGTTGATTTTTAACTCATTATTGACTGCAGACCTATTGATAGACCTTTTGTTACCTGAATGTGACTGACCAGAGATGTTATCAACACATTTTTAGAGAGTATTACAATTAACATCACCATTCAGAGTTGTTTGAGTTTAAAATTGATCAACGATTCATCATACAACTTATGACTGTCATTACAATTCACATTTTGTTCCATTAGGTTTTTATTGCATTGTGGATATTACGAATGTTAATTTTTTTTTTAAAACAATTGATGCATCACAACAGTTTAAGTGAGAAGAGTTTTTCAGTGAATATTATGCAGATACTTTCTCTGATTGTCCGAGTTACATACGTACTAGTGTCTCTGAAGATGCTAGTTCTTCAGAGTATAGTTCTGATTCAGACAGTGTGAGTAATAGCCCAACAAAAAGACAAAATACCTTGGTGACTGATTCTGACATGGAAAGTAAAAAGGAAACTCACAGTGCTGGAGAATGCTCCTTTGCTTCCACAGAAGAGTGGATTGCAGACAACATTTCATGAAAATTAGAAGACTTTAGAGGTGTGTCAGGTATACCTACTGAATGTAACAAGCAGCAAAGTATTAGGGAAATAGCAGAATTAATTTTTGGTTAGCCAAAATGAAAATCACTGGCCACAGAAGACAGTTTCTGCAAAACTCCCGCCAATATTGAGTTAAGATTTAGCCACAGAAGTCCAGTGGTGTCACTCTGGCTCTAGCCACTAGTTTACCTCGATCCAAATGGAGAGCATATAGACCCGCCTCTTGAAGGAGCAATGTTAAAGCCACACTGTAAGGAAAGCATATGGGATGGGATATATTGTTGTGGAAATTTTGAGAAAACATTTGATATGGCAAGTTATCACTGCAAATCCATTTTAGAATCAAGCAGGGTGATATAAAATTTGTTGAATGGATTCTTGCATATCTGTGGGCTCCTTGAGAAGATGAATTAAGATTTATTCATCTTTGTACAACCAGTGCAGAGCCCCAGAGGTAGATTCTTGGGTGCAAACACCGTTGCCTTCTTAACAGCCACTGTTTCACCCTTTTTTCCTTACCAACAAATCCCTCACTTTGTTTAGGAGGCAAGGCTCAAAAGTAAGAAACAAATCATGATTTATCTAAAGTATCAATGGCCTTCATATTCCTTTTTCCTGGTTTACTGAATTAGGAATGGTCATATGATCCAATTCTCCCCCAAAGATTTGTAAGAGAAAGTGTTGCGAGGAATTGTGGAACATATTTCCTATTCTAGAAAGAGACAAAGAGATGCTTTTAGAGAAATCACACCTTCTTTCCTGCCTTTGGATGTGGTTATATGAGGAAGTTGTTTGAAGCTGTGGTAGCCATCTTGAAATCATGCCTATATTTCTATGTGAATCTCAAAAAAATCCAACCCGTATTTCTGGCATTGTTTAACTGCTGGATTAACCAACTTCTGGACCTGCGTCTCTCAAACTTTTTGTTATGTGAGGTGGTTAATTCCTATTATTTAAAGCCAGTTTTAATTGGCTCTTTCAGCTGTTAGAAAACTGGAACAGAGCTGAATTATCATTCATAGGATCGAATCCCCCTAACTGTTTGACCAACTTACTCTGTGGTCTGTGCCATGCACAAGCATAAGTGCAAAGGATAGTTACCTCTCATTTCTGTGTACACGGCCACTCTAAGTTTCTTCTCTGAACCTCAGGGATTTCAAAGTTGGATTGCCCAGAAATGTTTCCAATCAGAGCCCCTTAGCCAGTATTAGTCGAAGTGGTAACTTTCCTTAGCAAATTTCTTTTTTGGTCCAAATATTAAAAACACAAAAGGCCTCTGGGAGAGCTAGCTTCTTGGCATCCTCCAGTCTTGCAGCTGAGACGTAATGACTAACTACAGGCAATTAGAGAGTGAGTTGCTACCGAGGGCTCTGAATAAATGGGGAACGCAGCTGGGTGGAGGCAGGTCTTTCTGGCATCAACCGGGGGAAGCTTTGCCAAACCACCTGTAAACTTCCCTGGGCTGCTTCAGCAAAACCTCCCACTTTTAAGTTAAACGTTGCCCCTGTTCAGGGCTTATTACCTGAACAGTTGTATTTATTGGACTTTCAAAATTCTTCACAGATGTTACTATAATTTTTAATAGCACATTTTATCCCATCCCCTAGTAGATTCTAAACTGGGCTCCAGCACCTTAGCCCAGAGTATTTTATGATGGAATAAGGATGATGACAAGGCAAAGCCCTGTTGGTGGGTCAAGTGTGGAACTGGATGGCTGTGGTTTTCACAGCTTTAGTCTTTACCAGTGCCATACCTAATCCTTCCCTCTTTCCTTTTCTCCTTCTCACATCTGGGAGGGCAAGTGACCCCACAACTTGACCTATTAGAGGATTGTGCTATCTTCAATCAGAATGACTGGTTCAAGGCAGCACATACCCAGGGGGGACACCCCAAGTCCTTGTGAGACGTTTGAAGTGTGGATTCTGGAATAAGGAGTCTCTATTCTCATGCCTGTGGGCAGCAAGGATGATGACCCACCTGTTGTGTATTTCCACTTCCCAAGAGTGTTTATTTGGAACTAAAAGATGGCAAAGCAGAGGAGAGCCCCATTTCTTGGGTTATCTGAACCAAGGATCCCCACCTCATCACCATATCAATTCATTTTTTCCTTAACATTTTTTGTACTACGTTAATATTGTTACTTTGGCAACCTGATGCAAAAAGTCAACTCATTAGAAAAGACCCTGGTGCTGAGAAAGATGGAAGGAAAAAAGAGAAGGGGACAGCAGAGGATGAGGTGGTTAGATAGAATTACTGACTCAATGGATATAAATTTGAGCAAACTCCAGGAGAGTAGAGGACAGAGGTGCCTGGTGTGCTATAGTCCATGGGGTTGCAAAGAATCAGAGATGATTTATCCACGGAACGACAACAAAGTATTGTTATACACGCCGAGTCCCTGTGAGTTGGGCAGAGTTTCAGGGTCATATGGGGACACTGCTTACACTTCTACTGTTATACTTAAGATAATGATTTTGTGATTTTGAGGACCAAATCATTACTATCTAAATAGGGCCCTATGACACAGGACAGGTAAGTTTTGATACAGAGGATGTAGAAGAAAAGGTTCTAGAGCTGTAGGTGTAGTCAGCCTTTTTCAAGATTTAAGTACCCAGAGTTCAACCCAAGAATATTGACTACCCTAGTGGTTGAGGTGGAAAGTGGAATGGCAGGACTGTATAAGCTAATATTTCCTATGTCAAAGTTTTGTAAGTAGTTGTGGTGATGTTTCTATTGGAGACAAGAAAAGTGAAAATGATGCAGCAGGAACATTTACATTAAATATTTTGAAGAAGCTTCTGTGAATCTATTACCCATGGAATTTCAAAAGTTTCTCTGTTGGGAGACATTTAGGAAAAATGAACAGATTGGATTGGCTTGAATGTACTCATGATGCAGAAGCGGAAAGATGTTAAGGATAAGGTGACAAGTTGTCCCATTTAGCCTGGCACTGAGAGGGTGCCCAGGATGTGTGACTTTTAGTTTAAAACTGGACAGTTCTGGGGGACTTCGCTGGTGGTCCAGTGGTTAAGAATCTACCCTGCAATGCAGGATATGTGAGTTCAATCCCTGATCCGGGAAGTAAGATCCCACATGCCGTGGCAACGAAGCCCAAGTGCTGCAACTAGAGAAGCCCGTGTGATGCAATGAAGACCCAGCTTAGCCAAAATTGAACAGACAAATACAACTGGACAGTTCTAGGCAGACTGGGATGAATTGTCCATCTTACTTGAGGCATTAAGTAAGTGTCCAGTATATCAATGCATTGATCAGGAACCTACTATTTGCCCAGTATTGTCTTAGACTCTAAGACTGCTGCTGCTGCTAAGTCACTTCAGTCATGTCCGACTCTGTGCGACCCCATAGACGGCAGCCCACCAGGCTCCCCCATCCCCGGGATTCTCCAGGCAAGAACACTGGAGTGGGTTGCCATTTCCTCTTCCAATGCATGAACGTGAAAATGAAAGTGAAGTTGCTCAGTCGTGTCCGACTCTTTGCGACCCCATGAACTGCAGCCTGCCAGGCTCCTCCATCCACTGGATTTTCCAGGAAAGAGTACTGGAGTGGGGTGCCATTGCCTTCTCCGAGACTCCAAAACTAAGTCTCCATAAATGAATAAGATGTTGTCTTTTCCCAGGAAGATCTTAGAGTCATGAAGAGAAATTCAATCCCTCATAAGAAGTTCTGTGGCTCTATGAGCAGTTTCACTCAAAATATTAGAGTTTTGGCCGATGTGAAATCTCAAAGAAGGAAATGGGGTTGCAAGGTTTCCCATGCATCTAGGGATGCTGAACAATTACTGTTGATTGGTTGATTAGGCAGAAATAAACTCTTTTTTTTTTAAGAGCATTTTTTCCTTTTTTAAAATTGAAGTGTAATTTACAATGTTGTATTAGTTTCCAGTGTATAGCAAAGTGATTCAATTATACACATATATTCTTTTTCAAATTATTTTCCTCTATAAGTTATTATAGTGCTTCCCAATTGGTGCTAGTGGTGAAGAAACTGTCTGTCAGTGCAGGAGAGGTGAGAGATGCGGGTTTGATCACTGGGTCTGGAAGATGCCCTGGAGGAGGAAATGACAACCTAACCCAATATTCTTGCCTGGAGAATTCCATGGACAGAGGAGCATGGTGGGCTGCAGTCCACAGTGTTGGAAGAGCTGGACATGATTGAACAATGGACACTTTCCCTTTCATAGGTTATTATAAGATGCTGAGTTTGGTTCCCTGTGCTGTATATTATGTCCTTGTTGTTTATTATATATGTATGTGTGTGTGTGTGTGTGTGTGTATATATATATATATATATATATATATTTCAGTCACTCGGTCATGTCCGACTCTTTGTGACCCCATGAATCGCAGCATGCCAGGCCTCCCTGTCCATCACCAACTCCTGGAGTTCACTTAGACTCACGTCCATCGAGTCAGTGATGTCATCCAGCCATCTCATCCTCTGTCGTCCCCTTTTCCTCCTGCCCCCAATCCCTCCCAGCATCAAAGTCTTTTCCAATGAGTCAACTCTTCGCATGAGGTGGCCAAAGTACTGGAGTTTCAGCTTTAGCATCATTTCCTCCAAAGAAATCCCAGGGCTCATCTCCTTTAGGATGGACTGGTTGGATCTCCTTGCAGTCCAAGGGACTCTCAAGAGTCTTCTCCAACACCACAGTTTAAAATAGTGTGTATATGCTAATCCCAGCCTCCTAATTTATCTTCCTCCTATCCCCTTTGGTAACCATAAATTTGTTTTCTCTGTCTGCAACTCTGTGTCTATTTTGTAAAAAAGTTCATTTGTGTCATTTTCTTTAAGATTCCATATATAAGTGATATAATAAGTGATATTTGCTTTCCGCTGTCTGACTTAAGAAATGAAGTTCTTTTGATTAAGAAGTGTAGTGTGGTTACCTGTATGAAATAGACATTATCAATGCCTTACTTGGTTTCCATTTACAGGCTGGTACAGTAAAATCACCTGTTGTGAATGTTGGCTGTAAATGGCTCTAAAGAATTTGCTTTGGTCCACAGGGTCACTTAAATGGGAAATCCTTAGGAGGTTATGGTCCCACAGCCAATGATATGATATAAAGCTTGGTGTTTCTGCCTTAAGGGAAGACAGGGCTATGATGCTCTACACACTCCAGAGCTCCCTGTGGGATCAGGCTGGGGCTGAACTGCATCTGAAATCACTTCTTTGTTCTGCCCTGTCTCCCCATTCCCTCACTTCCTTACAGGTTTTTCTGTAAAAAAAAAAAAAATCATTTGTGCAAGAATCCCCATTTTAGGCTCATTTCCAGGGAACCTTGCCAAAGACATTGTCTTAGAATAACTTTGAGAGTTGAGAGGAAAAAAAATTCAGCAGTCAAGTATGTCAACTAACTTGTCACTGAAAACTTTATGAAATGCAAAATTTAAGAAAAGTCAAAGTTTTTTTTTTCTTTCTATTTTATCTAGTCACATGTTGATGTTTTCTTGATGAGGAATGGTTTTGCTTCATTAACCTTTTTATTAAAATATGAGTTTGAAAACTAAGCAGTAAAATGTACTCATAAAGTTAGGCAACTTTCCTCACAGTTTTTTGTATCTGAAGGTGGCCCATGGTTCTAGTGACCAATCATTTTTCTGGTTTGTTTTCCCAGAAGAATGCTGTTTTCCCAGAAGAATGAATTCTGAATTAAAGGAATTAAGGGAACAATCCAAGAGTGATGATAAAGAGAATGTTAATGTTAGTTGGGGCCAGAGGAAGGTGAAGAGTATGGTATAAAAGTCAAGAGTAGAAGTTTTAGGGACTCCCCTGGTGGTCCAGTGGGTAAGACTCCCCGTTTCTACTGCTAGGGGTGCAGGTTCAATGCCTAGTCAGGGAACTAATATCTTGCATGTCTCACTGTGCAGCCAGAAAAAGTATAAGTTTTAGTTTGACAGGCTTACTAATATTCCTAAATATCATTTTCCCTCATTAATTCAATGGCAATATTAATTGTTAAAAAATTACCCCATAGAATTCTTGTAAGGAATTAAAGTGATAATGCATGTTAGTATGTTAGTAAGTGCTCAGTTAAGGGGGAAGCCATTGTGAAATGCCTAGAAGAGAAGAATCCTTGTAAACAAAGACAGTCCCAAACAGAGGTGTGCTGGAGTTGCCCACAGTAACTGAGTGTTAAACTCTCAGAAAATTCATAAGCCTGTTGCTAAACATAGCCATCGTTGAAATTAGCTATGGAGGGAGTATTTACACCGTGACAGTTGGCCAAGGCTGCAGTTCAGGGCTCCTGTCACCAAGAGCTGGTTGTTAGACATTTATCAGCACAGCAAGGAGCCCCGGGCTGCTCAAAGCTGGTGGTCTCAATGGATCATACTCTTCTGAAGTGGGTATGCTTTGGTTAGCTCTTAGCTCTTGCCCTTCCGGCTTCAGACTTCTTCTCTGCAGCTCTGTGCCATTTTTCTGCTGTCATATTTCATTCCTTTCTCTCAAATCTTGCTTTTCCTTCAAGACCCAGACCAAACATCACCTCCTCCAGGAAGTCCTCCCTGAATATTCCTACCCTCCTCTGGTACCCTCTTCTCCATATTCTCCACTTATCACCCACATCACTCAGTTCTTGTGCTAACAATCTTGTGTGTCTGTCCAACCTCTTTGACAGTTCTTTAATCTCAGGGAAGGCAGGGACCTCTGTTTCATCCAATCCCTCCTTCTCTAGAATACAATTCAATAATAACCAGTGTTCAAAGACACCAGTCCCATGAGTCAGATAACCCAGTTGTGTGCCAGTTTCCTTTAACAGATCTCAGCCAGTCAGTTTCCTCATTTGCAAAAATAAATAGCTGGGATCCAAGTCTACATTCTTTGCCAACACCATTCTGATAAATCCCAGCTGAACAGAGCTAAAATTTCCCCTCTGACCTTGTGAATTCCTCAAGAACTTGCAGCTTAGATGTATAGTCATCCAACCCAGCTGCCTTGTAGGATCAGCTGCACATAGTAAGTTTTCCACCAAGGTTATCATTAACCCCAGCAGGAACAGTGCCTCCAGGTAGATATTACATGTTGGGGCAATTATGACATACACTATCTGAATCCATGAGTAAGTCCAATTTACATCAGTACATCCCACGCCCAACCCACTTCTGTTTGTATAAATTTGTTGTGTGATTTCAACCACTTTGAAACACTCTCTTCCTGGCTCGTGAATGAGTCAGGGTTCCCGGAGGGCCGATGCACGAAATCACGATCAGAGATGCTTGATGAATCACATCCTTTGTGAATGATCACTCACAGGCAGGGAAATAATACAGCTCTCAGCCCACGCACTGTTGATCAGCATCTCAACTATCTCATCAAGACCACAGGTCACAGGGACTGTGTGCCTGGAGGTCAGAACAGAGGTCAGAATGGTATTGAGCAGATGTTGGCCCCGTGGACAAACTCTTCTTCCCTTCTTCTTGGGTAGTAGGAAAGATCAGTCACTCTGTATTTCTGGCAGGTCTACCCTTTGCCTCCCTCCCCTTTTAGAGATTAGTTTTGATGAATCTTCTGCCCTGGAAATGTTAACATTTGCCTCCAGATGTTGCTGACGTTTTGGAAATAAAGTTTTTGCCTGGGACATGACAGTTGGACACAACCCCTCACCTTGATATTCACCAAGCTGCAAGGGGACATTTTCCTTATACATCAGCTGGCATCATGACATTTCCTGATCAAGGACCAGAGGCTCACAGGACCACATTTCCTGAATGGTCTAATTCTATGATTCCTTAGCCTCCTTTTTGCAAGACTCTTAAATGCGTACTCTCTGCAGTAATTCTAGAGCTTTCTCATTTTCTTTTTTTCCTGCATACATATCTGCCTCCCTCCTCCTGTCCTCTCTCCTTTCTTTCCTTTGCCTGCTGGTACCTGGCCCTGGTGATACAACCTAGATACTACCCAGGCCTCCAGGAGCTAAGCTTTTCTGCTGTTACCCGGAGCTGACATCCCCTCTCTTCTGTACACATCCAAAGCCTTTGGAGGCTCCAGCTCAAGGTCCAACCTTCAGGATCTAATGCCTGATGATCTGAGGTGGAGCTGATGTAATAGTAATAGAAATATAGTGCATAATAAATGTAATGGGATGAAATCATCCTGAAAACATCCCCCTGCCCCAGTCCATGGAAGAACTGTCTTCCATAAAACCAGTCCCCGATCCAAAAAGGTTGGGGACCACTGGTTTAACCCAACCATGGAAGCAATTGTTCACATCTTTGGTCCGTTATTTAATTAAGCTTTGCTGAGCACCTGTCTGTGTTAGATGTTTGCCATTCACTGAGGACAAGGATGAGGTTCCTGTTTCACTGAACTTACACTGTAGTAGGGGAGAGAAGAACAAAGAAAAAGTAGATTAGAAAACATCAGATTTCAAAGATGGTTACAGACTCTCTACATCTAAGGGCTCAGTGGTGGAAATTTGATGGTAAAATTGTTTATAAGGCATTGACATTTCCTTAATTTGATTTCACCTGGTAAGGGTTAATGTTAAAAAATGACAAGATGTTGGCAGGACCTGGGGAGAGGGAGGAATCAGGAGTTTTTCATGGGTCCAGAGTATTAGTTTTGCAAGATTAATGTGGAGATGGAAGATGGTGATGATTGTACAACCATGTGAATATACTTCCTGCCACTGAAGTGTATACTTAGAAATGGCTAAGATCAGAAGCCATGGATAAACAACACAGTTCTACTGTATAGCACAGAGAACTGTATTCAATGCGCTGTGATAAACCATAATGGAAATGAATACGAGAAATTATAAATATATATATATAAAGTCTGAATATATACAAAGTCTGAATCACTTTGCTGTATGGCAGAAATTAACACAGCATTGTAAGTAAACTATACTGCAATTTAAAAAATTTAGAAATGGCTAAGATGATAAACCTTATGTGAATTTTACCACAGTTAAAAATAATACTTAAAAAACAAATAAATGGATAAGAGAAAAAGTTTGCCAAACATTCCATATAAGATTGAAAAAATATCAGTAGTCTATTTCCAAAACCATTACTTCGGAAACTGAGGTCTTTGTATCACTTATCAGAGAGTGCTGTGTGCCTTGCAAAAATAAGGCAGGGGCATCTGCTAAAAAGAGATGCACTGACTGGTGGTCCTTGTTCAGTTCAGTTGCTCAGTCATGTCTGATTCTTTGTGACCCCATGGATGGACTGCAGCACAACAGGCTTCCCTGTCCATCACCAACTCTCGGAGCTTGCTCAAACTCATGTCCATCAAGTCGGTGATGCCATCCAACCATCTCATCCTCTGTCGTCCCCTTCTCCTCCTGCCATCAATCTTTCCCAGTATCAGGATCTTTGCCAATGAGTCAGTTTTACGCATCAGGTGGCCAAAGTATTAGAGTTTCAGCTTCAGCATCAGTCCTTCCAATGAGTATTCAAGGTTGATTTCCTTTAGGATGGACTGGTTGGATCTCCTTGCANTCCCAGTATCAGGATCTTTGCCAATGAGTCAGTTTTACGCATCAGGTGGCCAAAGTATTAGAGTTTCAGCTTCAGCATCAGTCCTTCCAATGAGTATTCAAGGTTGATTTCCTTTAGGATGGACTGGTTGGATCTCCTTGCAGTCCAAGGTACTCACAAGAGTTTTCTCCAATACCACAGTTCAAAAGCATTAGTTATTCAGTGCTCAACTTTCTTTATAGTCCAACTCTCACATCTATACATGGCTACTGGAAAAACCATAGCTTTGACTAGACAGACTTTTGTTGGCAAAGGAATGTCTTTCCTTTTTAATATGCTGTCTAGGTTGGTCATAGCTTTTCTTCCAAGGAGCAAGTGTCTTTTAATTTCATGGTTGCAGTCACCATCTGCAGTGATTTTGGAGCCCAAGAATATAAAGTCTTTCACTGTTTCCATTGTTTACCCTTCTATTTGCCATGAAATGGTGGGACCAGATGGCATGATCTTAGTTTTCTGAATGTTGAGCTTTAAGCCAACCTTTTCACTCTCCTCTTTCACTTTCATCAAGAGGCTCTTTAGTTCTTCTCTTTCTGCCATAAGGGTGGTGTCATCTGCATATCTGAGGTTATTGATATTTCTCCCGGCAATCTTGATTCCAGCTTGTGTTTCATCCACCTGGCATTTCTCATGATGTACTCTGCATATAAGTTAAACAAGCAGGGTGACGGTATACATCCTTGACAAATTCCTTTCCCTGTTTGGAACCAGTCTTTTTTTCCCTGTCCAGTTCTAACTGTTGCTTCTTTACCTGCATACAGATTTCTCAGGAGGCAGGTCAGGTGGTCTGGTATTCCCATCTTTTGAAGAATTTTCCACAGTTTGTTGTGTCCCACACAGTCAAAGGATTTGGCATAGTCAATAAAGCAGAAATAAATGTTCTTCTGGAACTCTCTTGCTTTTTCAATGATCCAACGCATGTTGGCAATTTGATCTCTGGTTCCTCTGCCTTTTCTAAAACCAGCTTGAACATCTGGAAATTCACAGTTCACATACTGTTGAAGCCTGGCTTGGAGGATTTTGAGCATTACTTTGCTAGTGTGTGAAATGAGTGCAATTGTGCAGTAGTTTGAACTTTTTTTGGCATTGCCCTTCTCTGAGATTGGAATGAAAACTGACCTTTTCTAGTCCTGTGGCCACTGCTGAGTTTTCAAAATTTGCAGGCAGATTGAGTGCAGCACTTTCACAGCATCTTCTTTTAGGATTTGAAATAGCTCAACTGGAATTCCATCACCTCCACTAGCTTTGTTCATAGTGATGCTTCCTAAGGTCCACTTTGCATTCCCAGATGTCTGGCTCTAGGTGAGTAATCACACCATCATGGTTATCTGGGTTTTGAAGATCTTTTTTGTATAGTTCTTCTGTGTATTCTTTCCACCTGTTCTTAATAATTAGCTCTGATAGAGTGCTCAGAGAACTATGGACTGAGGTTTGTGACAATGTACAGGAGGCAGTGATCAAGACCATCCCCAAGAAAAAGAAATGCAAAAAGGCAAAATGATTGTCTGAGGAGCCCTTACAAATAGTTGAGAAAAGAAGAAAAGGGAAAGGTAAAAGAGAAAAGGAAAGATATACCCATTTGAATGCAGAGTTCCAAAGAATAGCAAGGTGAGATAAGAAAGCGTTCCTCAGTGATCAGTGCAAAGAAATAGATGGAAACAATAAAATAGGAAAGATCAGATATCTCTTCAAGAAAATTAGAGATACCGAGGGAGCATTTCATGCAAACATGGGCACAATAAAGGATAGAAATGGTATGGACCTAACAACAGCAGAAGATATTAATAAGAAGAGGTGGTTGTCTTGTAAACCTCTCCAAACTGATGACAATAAGTGGACAGATACACGTCAGGAAGAAACCAGGCATGTGCTAATAACAGAAGCAGAACTGATCCCAAAAAAGTATAGCTAGTGCAAAGGCCCTAAGGGAATAATCTTGGAATTCTCCAGAAACTGAAAGAAAGGGTCCGTGTGGCTGAAGTGTGATGGGGGAGGGGCATATTTGTAGGCAGTGGGGCTGGAGAGGTGAGTGGTCATTCCAGAATGCAGCTCTGGCCATGTGTTTTCATATTGTCTGTAGCTATGTGGATGCTACTAGGGCTGAGTTGAATAACATATTGGGTTGGCCAAAAAGTTCACTGGGGTTTTCCAAATCAACTTTTTGGCCAACCCAATATAGCCTGGCAAATCAAAATTATTTGTTATATGGCCCTTTACAGAAAAAGTTTTCTGACCTCTGCTTAAAAGTTTGAAAGCAGGGGAGTGGAAGTTTAGGAAGATCACCATGGCCCCAGGTGGAGTATTTGTGGCTGATCCTCTAGGTGTCCCCTGTGTTGGTCTGAGTGTCCGGCTAGACTGAAGACCTGTGCTCTATTCCGTTCCCTGTGCAGGGCTGGGCCAGAATAAAATTCAGGCAAACAGAGGCTACAGGACTTGTTTCAGGTCCTAAGCTTGAAGGAAGAGCTTGGAATTCCCATCCAACTGATTTCATAGCCCAGCTGCCTCTGATCATAGAAACAAAATGCCTCTGTCCTCTATAATTCTCGAACAAAATGCGGTAAATCAGTGAAATGCTGGTGGCATAGAGAAAGGGTACATAAAAGGGAATTTTAAAAAAATATTACTTTTGGTTAAAAAAAATTTGCCAGGAGTAGAGATGACCTCCAAACATCATTATCCCATCCTCCAATCTATGGGAAAGTAATGTGAACACCAACAAGATAGATGATGATGAATGATGCTTGATTGATGTAGGATATATTCAGAAATCCTCATTTGTATTCTTCAAGTCAGCAGTCAGTGGTGTTGAATAACTTACATCACCAAAAGAACTGTTTTCAAATAGTCTCTCTGGCAAATTTGACACTCTCAATCCTTGAAATGTTCCAAGGAAGGAAGCTGAGATTACCAAAGTGAAGAAGAAAAAGAGAAGCTAGGTACTTGAACCAACAGAAAGATTTTTTTTTTTGGCCAGGCCCAATCCAGCAGGTAACATTTAGGATGTGATTTTCAAAAAAGTGCACTTTGGCTGGCGGCGGTGAAATCGTGAATCACAAAATAATGACATTGTGAGCTGTAAACAGTTTTAATTTATACAGGTGACATTTAAAATGCTAATCAGACCTTAGGATAATTGCTGGAAGTTTGGAAGTCTCTGCTGGGAATTCGTCCAGTTTCTACAGAAATGATTCAGAACACAACCAGATTGGTGAAGGTGTTTCTGCCTTGGCCAACTTGGGTTTGACTTTGCCAGAGTCAGGGAATATGAGTGGGTGTCACTTGTGGTGACACTTTGGGTAATTGTAATCAATAGATTCCAGTCTTTAAGCAGAGAGTGAGAACTCAGTGCAGCAAGAGATTTCAATATAGCTTTTGTGGTTTGGTCACTTTGCCAATGGCAATGAATCAATCCTGAGAAGATAAGTCCTTTGACCAAGTCTTGTTTTGCTTGTTGATTGCAGACCATTTAAAAAACAATCACATAGTTTATTTTCCCCATATTGGCAATATATTCCATAACTTTTCAGGTCTTGTATTGGTTTAACGATCACAGAAGTTTGAGGGCCTGCCGTGTACTGGACTCTGCTCTCAAGGCCCAATGACGTGGGGATAAACAAAGTTAATGAGGTCCCTGGCCCATGGAGCTTATATGGGAAGGGAGAAATTAACACACAAAGCTGATACATACAAACATAAGGTATTGCTAATGGCAGATCCCAGGGGAGTGTTACAATCCAAATAAAGCAGGGTTATGGGCTAAGGTGACATGTGAGTGAGATGAGAGGGGGGAGTTTAGATAAATTAGTAAGTGGAGCCCTCGTGGAGGAAGCTGCTGAGACCTGGGTGATCAGAGAGCTCCATCAGGGGCCATGGTGTCCCAGGGCAAGGGAATAACTCCAGTACCCTTGCCTGAAAAATCCCATGGACGGAGGAGCCTGGAAGGCTGCAGTCCATGGGGTTGCGAAGAATCGGACATGACTGAGTGACTTCACTTTCACTTTTCACTTTCATGCATTGGAGAAGGAAATGNAACTCCAGTACCCTTGCCTGAAAAATCCCATGGACGGAGGAGCCTGGAAGGCTGCAGTCCATGGGGTTGCGAAGAATCGGACATGACTGAGTGACTTCACTTTCACTTTTCACTTTCATGCATTGGAGAAGGAAATGGCAACCCACTCCAGTGTTCTTGTCTGTAGAAGCCCAGGGACGGGGGAGCCTGATGGGCTGCCATCCATGGGGTCGCACAGAGTCGGACACGACTGAAGCAACTTAGCAGCAGCAGCAGCAACAGAGACTGCAGATCTTATATGTACATGTTAAGCTCTTAACAGCTGAACCAGGCAGTTATCCTACCTACGGAAAAAAGTCCACTAAGGTTAGAGGGTGATCTGTGCAGAAACAGACTTTAAGGATTACCAGTTCTCCTGGTTTATCTGAACTAAGGGTATTTCTGGGATTTAGCTGTTTGAGCGTGAAGATCGGGGCAGTCCCAGGCAAACTGGGCTGATTGGTCATCCTGGACTTCCTTGGAAGCCACTGAAAAGCCAAATGCAAAAAAAGAACATGTCTTCAGAGATCTGGAGCTCTTGTGCTCTCTTTAGCTGAGGTTTGGCTTAAGGACCAGGACTGTGTGATGCTTGAAAAGAAGCACATAGGTTGATTGAAAAGGAATTTCTCGATTGTGATATAAGCCAGAGAATAAGAAGGTACTGCCTTATACAATATCATGGCCAGCAGCCACATGTGGCTATTACTTGGAACGTGACAGGTTGTAATTACAAACTATACCCTGAATTTCTAAGATGTATTAATAATACCAAAGAGGGCTTCTGAGGTGGCTCAGTGGTAAAGAATCCACCTGCCAATGCAGGAGACCCCAGTTTGATCCCTGGGTTGGGCAGATCCCCTGGAGGAAAGCATGGCAATCCACCCCAGTATTCTTGCCTGGAGAATCCCATGGACAGAGGAGTCTGGCAGGCTATCATTTTCATAGGGTGGCAAAGAGTCAGACACAACTTAGCGACTGAGCATGAATATGAAAACCAAACAAGAAGGGGTTTAATATATCCTTAATAGTTTTTGCATTGATTACATGCTAAAATGATAATATTTGGGGTATGTTAGCTTAAATACTATAGCTTATTCAATTTCAAAAAAAGGCAGCAGCACAGCAAGATGTTTTTCTTTTCTCCACCGATAGCTGAAAAGTCACTGATGTTTGCATGGATTGGTTCCCGTGGGGAACCATGAGACCAGGGAAAAACAGGACCCATAAGAGCCGCTCCTGAAGATCCTCTGTGAAGCCATCTTGAGATCAGCAAGTTCTGCATCGGAGCTCTGACTCTTCAAAGCTGGCCCGTGGATCAGTTGTATTGGTTTCACCTGGACGCCAATCCGAGCCATAGACCTGCCTGGTGAAGACCCGCCCTTCACAGCAAGGCTGCTGAAGCAGTCGCACGGGATCCCCAGGGGAGCTGAATGCAGAGAAACCGTTGAGACCCTGTGGTCCAGGCTGAAATGAGTGGGTCTTACACTTCAATGGGCCTCAGAATCTCCTGAGGGGGCCAGTCAGGACTCAGGTCCTCCTTTTCCTATTTCAGCAAGGAGAGGGCTTTGGATGCTTCCTGGGCCCGCCAGGCGATCCTGATACACACGTTGGGCTGAAGACTGCTGGCTTAATTACTAGATATTTGCATCAGGTGGAGGCAGACTCTACTAGACTGAAAGTTATGGTGGCGAGACAGGCGTGAAGCTGGAATGTGGATGTAGGTTTTTTGGCCAGTGACCTGAGCTGCTGAGTTGTGACAACAGCTGACCCTACCTGCAGCAGAGAGGTCCCTCTGGTGTCAGCCAGGACTTGTGAGCCTGTCCCACCTGAAGGTCCACGTCTCTGAGTCATCCTTCCTGGAGCAGGGTGAGTTTGCCTCTGGAGGGCATTACTGGGAGGGGGAGGATTTGGGAGATGGAAAGGCCTGGCTTTGTTCTACTTCCTTCACCCCACTCTGAGTTCTGGGTTGATGGGCCTTGAAATCAGGCAGAATTGAAATGCTTTGGGGCATCAGGGTGGAAGGGCACAGATAACTAAAGGGTTAAATGTGGCATTGTAGGATTGACACTGGTGGGACAGCCTTTGGAGCTGTAGCCTTTGGATTTCACTTCTGGGCCCATCTCTGGTTTGCCCTGAAGCTGTGATGTGCACTCTCAGGCATTCTCAGGCTTGCAAACCCCTGGCACTGTCTTCACTTAAGAGTTGGCTTTCTGTCTAGGCTTTTTCCAGCTGGGAAGACTGGAGGAGTAACTCCGCAAGACAGCTCTCAAACAGTGAGAAGAGAGCCTGTGGGTAGATGCTTTAGACTCTGGTTCTTTAGGGGACATTTTTGGGGTACTCAGGTCCTGGGGGAGTTGAGATTCCATTGCCTCTAGCAACCTCAGTAGTGCACCCTTACATTCGTGTCTCCTTTCCTATTTTCCTGCCTTCATCCCCTCCCACCTTCCTGCCAACTCCCTTGGTTCATCTTCTAACTAAATCAACTGCCAACCAATCCTTGTCTCAGGCTCCGAGGGGCCCAGATCAAGACAGGAGCACACCCTGGCCCCTTTGCCTCTTTCCCCAGGCCTCTCTAGTATCCCTGGACCTCCCCTCACCATTCCTTTTGGAAACAGCATCATGGGTTTCTAACCTGGCTTACAAGCTTTCCAAGTCCCTTTGCGGTATATTTCTATTTCTTGTCCGTTTGCTCAGAGTGTGACCTGCCCTGTAGAGACAGGCCAATGTGCAAGGGAGGGAGACACTGTTATCTATTATTGGTCAAAAATGCTGACTGATGGAAGTGAGAATGTTTCCCCCACTTCTCATAGAGTGACCTCTGACCTTGCTGAACCTCCCTGAGAGGCTAAGACGTGGCACACCAACCCTCCTGCCCTGTCTCCTTCTCTGTGATGCAGTCGGACAATTTCCCCATCTTCTCTAGCCCCCTTCCCTGTTTTCTCACATAAGTCATGTCCCCTCGTAGAAATCTTGGTGCTTATTCCCACCCTGGTGCTGCCTTTCTGAGGACCTGGACTAACACATGGAGAATTTTGTCCCGTACCCTGTCCTTTTTCTTCCTCCTGTTTTCTTTGCNGCCGTGTACTGGACTCTGCTCTCAAGGCCCAATGACGTGGGGATAAACAAAGTTAATGAGGTCCCTGGCCCATGGAGCTTATATGGGAAGGGAGAAATTAACACACAAAGCTGATACATACAAACATAAGGTATTGCTAATGGCAGATCCCAGGGGAGTGTTACAATCCAAATAAAGCAGGGTTATGGGCTAAGGTGACATGTGAGTGAGATGAGAGGGGGGAGTTTAGATAAATTAGTAAGTGGAGCCCTCGTGGAGGAAGCTGCTGAGACCTGGGTGATCAGAGAGCTCCATCAGGGGCCATGGTGTCCCAGGGCAAGGGAATAACTCCAGTACCCTTGCCTGAAAAATCCCATGGACGGAGGAGCCTGGAAGGCTGCAGTCCATGGGGTTGCGAAGAATCGGACATGACTGAGTGACTTCACTTTCACTTTTCACTTTCATGCATTGGAGAAGGAAATGGCAACCCACTCCAGTGTTCTTGTCTGTAGAAGCCCAGGGACGGGGGAGCCTGATGGGCTGCCATCCATGGGGTCGCACAGAGTCGGACACGACTGAAGCAACTTAGCAGCAGCAGCAGCAACAGAGACTGCAGATCTTATATGTACATGTTAAGCTCTTAACAGCTGAACCAGGCAGTTATCCTACCTACGGAAAAAAGTCCACTAAGGTTAGAGGGTGATCTGTGCAGAAACAGACTTTAAGGATTACCAGTTCTCCTGGTTTATCTGAACTAAGGGTATTTCTGGGATTTAGCTGTTTGAGCGTGAAGATCGGGGCAGTCCCAGGCAAACTGGGCTGATTGGTCATCCTGGACTTCCTTGGAAGCCACTGAAAAGCCAAATGCAAAAAAAGAACATGTCTTCAGAGATCTGGAGCTCTTGTGCTCTCTTTAGCTGAGGTTTGGCTTAAGGACCAGGACTGTGTGATGCTTGAAAAGAAGCACATAGGTTGATTGAAAAGGAATTTCTCGATTGTGATATAAGCCAGAGAATAAGAAGGTACTGCCTTATACAATATCATGGCCAGCAGCCACATGTGGCTATTACTTGGAACGTGACAGGTTGTAATTACAAACTATACCCTGAATTTCTAAGATGTATTAATAATACCAAAGAGGGCTTCTGAGGTGGCTCAGTGGTAAAGAATCCACCTGCCAATGCAGGAGACCCCAGTTTGATCCCTGGGTTGGGCAGATCCCCTGGAGGAAAGCATGGCAATCCACCCCAGTATTCTTGCCTGGAGAATCCCATGGACAGAGGAGTCTGGCAGGCTATCATTTTCATAGGGTGGCAAAGAGTCAGACACAACTTAGCGACTGAGCATGAATATGAAAACCAAACAAGAAGGGGTTTAATATATCCTTAATAGTTTTTGCATTGATTACATGCTAAAATGATAATATTTGGGGTATGTTAGCTTAAATACTATAGCTTATTCAATTTCAAAAAAAGGCAGCAGCACAGCAAGATGTTTTTCTTTTCTCCACCGATAGCTGAAAAGTCACTGATGTTTGCATGGATTGGTTCCCGTGGGGAACCATGAGACCAGGGAAAAACAGGACCCATAAGAGCTGCTCCTGAAGATCCTCTGTGAAGCCATCTTGAGATCAGCAAGTTCTGCATCGGAGCTCTGACTCTTCAAAGCTGGCCCGTGGATCAGTTGTATTGGTTTCACCTGGACGCCAATCCGAGCCATAGACCTGCCTGGTGAAGACCCGCCCTTCACAGCAAGGCTGCTGAAGCAGTCGCACGGGATCCCCAGGGGAGCTGAATGCAGAGAAACCGTTGAGACCCTGTGGTCCAGGCTGAAATGAGTGGGTCTTACACTTCAATGGGCCTCAGAATCTCCTGAGGGGGCCAGTCAGGACTCAGGTCCTCCTTTTCCTATTTCAGCAAGGAGAGGGCTTTGGATGCTTCCTGGGCCCGCCAGGCGATCCTGATACACACGTTGGGCTGAAGACTGCTGGCTTAATTACTAGATATTTGCATCAGGTGGAGGCAGACTCTACTAGACTGAAAGTTATGGTGGCGAGACAGGCGTGAAGCTGGAACGTGGATGTAGGTTTTTTGGCCAGTGACCTGAGCTGCTGAGTTGTGACAACAGCTGACCCTACCTGCAGCAGAGAGGTCCCTCTGGTGTCAGCCAGGACTTGTGAGCCTGTCCCACCTGAAGGTCCACGTCTCTGAGTCATCCTTCCTGGAGCAGGGTGAGTTTGCCTCTGGAGGGCATTACTGGGAGGGGGAGGATTTGGGAGATGGAAAGGCCTGGCTTTGTTCTACTTCCTTCACCCCACTCTGAGTTCTGGGTTGATGGGCCTTGAAATCAGGCAGAATTGAAATGCTTTGGGGCATCAGGGTGGAAGGGCACAGATAACTAAAGGGTTAAATGTGGCATTGTAGGATTGACACTGGTGGGACAGCCTTTGGAGCTGTAGCCTTTGGATTTCACTTCTGGGCCCATCTCTGGTTTGCCCTGAAGCTGTGATGTGCACTCTCAGGCATTCTCAGGCTTGCAAACCCCTGGCACTGTCTTCACTTAAGAGTTGGCTTTCTGTCTAGGCTTTTTCCAGCTGGGAAGACTGGAGGAGTAACTCCGCAAGACAGCTCTCAAACAGTGAGAAGAGAGCCTGTGGGTAGATGCTTTAGACTCTGGTTCTTTAGGGGACATTTTTGGGGTACTCAGGTCCTGGGGGAGTTGAGATTCCATTGCCTCTAGCAACCTCAGTAGTGCACCCTTACATTCGTGTCTCCTTTCCTATTTTCCTGCCTTCATCCCCTCCCACCTTCCTGCCAACTCCCTTGGTTCATCTTCTAACTAAATCAACTGCCAACCAATCCTTGTCTCAGGCTCCGAGGGGCCCAGATCAAGACAGGAGCACACCCTGGCCCCTTTGCCTCTTTCCCCAGGCCTCTCTAGTATCCCTGGACCTCCCCTCACCATTCCTTTTGGAAACAGCATCATGGGTTTCTAACCTGGCTTACAAGCTTTCCAAGTCCCTTTGCGGTATATTTCTATTTCTTGTCCGTTTGCTCAGAGTGTGACCTGCCCTGTAGAGACAGGCCAATGTGCAAGGGAGGGAGACACTGTTATCTATTATTGGTCAAAAATGCTGACTGATGGAAGTGAGAATGTTTCCCCCACTTCTCATAGAGTGACCTCTGACCTTGCTGAACCTCCCTGAGAGGCTAAGACGTGGCACACCAACCCTCCTGCCCTGTCTCCTTCTCTGTGATGCAGTCGGACAATTTCCCCATCTTCTCTAGCCCCCTTCCCTGTTTTCTCACATAAGTCATGTCCCCTCGTAGAAATCTTGGTGCTTATTCCCACCCTGGTGCTGCCTTTCTGAGGACCTGGACTAACACATGGAGAATTATGTCCCGTACCCTGTCCTTTTTCTTCCTCCTGTTTTCTTTGCCTGTTTGGACTTTTTTTTTTTAAATAAGTGATCTGGCTCTTTCTTGTCTTGGTTGCCATGTTCTGTTACTTCTTCACTCTACTTTGACCACCTTATCATGAATAATGGAGTTCCTGATACATGTGTTCTGGCTTAATCACTATGCAGCTGGTGTGGGGAATGAAATCCCATGTACAGGGTCTGTATTGGAGGTCCATCTCTCTAACTAGGGGGGCTGTCTCCTAGCGCTTGCAGTGTGTGCATTTGTGTTGAAAGGCAATCACAAAATAGGGAGTTCTGGTTCTCTCTGTTTTGATGAGGATACACAGGGAACTAATATTATTTAAATACATGGCATAAGCAATGCACTGCCCTGGGTGAGGTGGTTCACCCATTTGTTTTCATTTAATGAAAATGAGCCACCATGCGATGTAGGAGTTATTATTCCCATTTCATAGACAGGAAGACTGAGGCTTCACAATGTTTGATGACTCATTCAAGAGCATGATTTGAGTGATTGTGTTTTACCCGAGGAGCTCATAGTACTTAACAGATGATTCTTAGGTGGAAATTGTTCCATGGCTCGTGGGTGTTATGGGAACAGAATGTTCCAGTGAATAAATGTAGAAATTGAGGAAGGGGTAGCCACGACTCTGACGCATCCAAGGTCAGGACTGGCTGGGGCATCAAAAAGATCTGCTGTTGGAGCACAAACTGTGTTTTCGTTGTTTTCCTGCCTGGTTTTTAAATACAAAAGCCCCGAGGTGAGTTGAAAGATGAAGGTCTCATCTAGCTTTAAAAAAAAAAGGCTGTTTGTGTCTGGCTGATCGGAGCCAGTTCTCTGTTCTCTGCACACTGGGGTTTTTAAAATGCACGATCAACCCTGTTGGCCCAGCACTGATGTTTTATTCAGTTTCATGTGGTCCTTCTGAGGCCCGCTCTATCATTAGGGGCTGTTTGCAAAGGAGCCTTGTGAGAAATGATGCAATACCCAGAAAAAGGACCCTGAGTTGCTTTTTTTAATCTGCTGTAAGCAACCTCATTTGTACAGATTTGATTCCTAATGATCCTGTCCTCACTTTCATCTGCTTCCTGAGCCTGGGTCAGACAGGCAGTGAGGAAGCAATCAGATGGGAGATGCTTCATTTGTTGTGAGCTTCAGCCTTCTTCAGCTGGGTCAGGGTGGGTAGGTGGAAACCAGGGCTGGTTCCTTCATTCATGGACCTTCTAGGTCTGACACTTGGGATTTCTTGTAGAAACGGGTCCTAAAAAGAAACAGAAGAAATGACTACAGGTATGGGAGGGAGGGCAAGGTTCCCTGTGCCTTAGCATGCCATGGGAGGTCCCCAGAATGTGCTGCATCTGGGAGTGGTGGTTGATAGAAAAATGGAAAAGTGCTAAGTTCCAGTTCTCTTGGGTTGGATGAAGTATGGGGATGTATCTGTGAGGAGAGAAGGAAGTCTCTTTTTAGTGAAGAGACATTCTCAGTTGTCTTAAGAAATTATTGTTGATCATCTATCTACCCCGTCATTTGTCATGTATTTATTTCTTTATTCAGATGTGTAATAAGCATCCCTGGGCTGTGTGCTGGTGATACAGCAGAGAAGCAGATAGGCACAGCCCTGTCTTATGGGCTCTACAGTCCAGTAGGTTGATGGGTTTCTGAACGTGTCTTTGCAAGACACACAGATAAGGGTAAATAAATTCCATCTGGAGCTTGTTCTATATAGGATAGCTTTGAAATTTAATAAGAATGCCAAGTCATCTTAAGATTGTTTGTATTTAATCCGAACACATTTTAAAATTTAAATGGGAGTATGGGGAGTCTCCCCTCTCCAGCCACAGTAAACTGGCCTAAAGGAAAGGACTTTGAGTTGGTTGAAGCAGTCCTAATTCTCTGCTAGGTTTTTTTTTTTTCTNATTGTTTGTATTTAATCCGAACACATTTTAAAATTTAAATGGGAGTATGGGGAGTCTCCCCTCTCCAGCCACAGTAAACTGGCCTAAAGGAAAGGACTTTGAGTTGGTTGAAGCAGTCCTAATTCTCTGCTAGGTTTTTTTTTTTTTCTTACTGAATTCAAGAGAGGGAGACTTTCCTCACTGGTAAAGGTTATAAGACCGACTATAGATCTGTTTCTTGCTGTAGGAAGAGTGAATCTGAGAGATCAAAGCTGACAAACGGAGGAGGACAGAAGGAGGTGATCATAGCCTCGGAGCGGGCAGGCAGAGTGGGGGTACATGGCAGGAAGTTGACATGAGCAGGGAAAGAGGAGCCTAGGAGAAGAGGAGAGAGATACGGGAGAAGAATAGAAGGGGGCGAGGGAGATGGGCTGGGGAGACAGACAGATGTGGGGTGACAGAGAGGCAGATGGAGGGTGTAGGTGGCGAGGCAGGTATGGGAGGGAGGTGCGATTTGAGTGATTGTGTTTCAGCCGAGCAGCTCACAGTACTTAACAATCATTCTTAGGTGGAAATTGTACCATGGCTTGCAGGTGTTATGGGAACAGAATGTTCAATGAATAAATGTGGAAATTGAGGAAGGGGCAGCCACGACTCTGACACACCCAAGGTCAGAGGAGGGATGGGGGCAGGGAGGCAGGGACAGAGAGAGGGACGCATGCGGGAAGGGGGAGAGAATCTAATGGGCCGGGGTACTGAGTGGGAGGGAGAGACATAGGGACAGAAAGAGGGAAGGGGAGAGACAGAGAAGGGCGGAGGGAGGGGGACGGGGAGGCAAAGTTAGAGGGAACCAGGAAGGGGAGGAGACACACACACACACACCCACCCACCCATCCACCCAGAGGCAGGCGAAGCGGGTGGGGGATCCAGACCCGGAAGTCTCAGCCTTCCAGGTGCTCGGAGCAGGGAGTGGGGGTGGTGGAGGCTGGGGAGGGTTGGAAACACCTCCTAGAGAACTGAGTCTTGGGCAGGAGTTTGCCATGTTCTGGCCTTCCAGGTGAAGACAGAGTGTCCTAGCGTGGGAAGGTCAGGACTCCCGGTATCTCCCTGTAGCTCCCCGAGGTGCATACCGTGTCTCCCAGAGGAGAAGGGGGAGCTGGACCAGGCTGGGTGGGAGCAGCTGAAGCCGGGTAGACTTGATCCTAAGAGATTTGGCCAGCCATGTGCTAGCGTTTCTGGGTCTAGGTGCTAGGCATCCCCACACCCCGCAGAGCCCAAGGTCTGAAGAAAGGGCTCACTGGTCCTCACACATCTGGCTCACAGTTCCCTTTTCCCACGGGATAACTGAAGGCTGCGTTTTCAGCCCAACCGCCAGAAGGAGAAAGGGGTGACAAGGATGAGATGATTGGATAATATCACTGACTCAGTGGACATAAGTTTTGAGCAAACGCAGGCAGATGGTGAAGGACAGGGAAGCCTGGTGTGCTGCAGTCCATGGGATTGCAAAGAGTTAGACACCACTGAGTGACTGAATAGTAACAACACCCCCCTTGAGTGAACCCACTCTCAACATGCAGCTGCTAAAAAGGAGAACAGCCAAACCACTTCCGCTGCCTCCAAGTCCCAAACCCAAGCAGGTTTGGGGCCACTGTCTGGGCAACACAGTGACTTTCTAGTTTTCTTTTCTTTGCATTATTTTTTTTCCTCTTTTTTAAAATTTGTGGAATAACTCACAGTTCTTGAAGTGTGAGGTACAGATTGCATGTCTAATTTATTCAACTCACTCAGAGACACTTGAGATAATTACAGTGGGGAATTCCATTTCCTGAGAAAACCTAGATGCTAAGAGGGTGATTCTGCCAGTTCTCTGTGGGACTCTGTGCCCTGTGGATGGGTGGGTGGGGAGAGCACTTCATGTACCTTGTAGGATGATGCTAGAGGCCCAAGAGTCTGAGCTCTCTCAGTACTTCCAGAGACATGAGCTAGATGTTATGACATGTTTTCCAAAATTTGATTTACAAAACATCTAACATATTCAGTTGTATAGTGTTATTTTCATGCTTACCATTTATTGTCTACATTGCTAATACACAAACTACGTTTCTAATACACAAATGCCTACTATATCTTGGATCTCAGTCGCAGAGTGGAATAATGTTAAAAAATCATTTAAATTTATTCTTTCTTTGCAACTTTTTGTGTAGGTCGCATATATACAGCAAAGGGCACACATCATCAATACATAGCTCAATAAAATTTTTCACTGGTTGGTTCTCAAGTGTCGCTGACCCCCAACCCCCAGATCAAGAAACAATATAGCAGGGAGCACTCCAAAAGAACCCGGGATCCCCAGCTCTTCCTGGACAACCTCCTAGAGTGATCAGGTCCTGACTCCTAGCACTGTAGATTCATATTGAATTGGTCAGTAATATGCTTGCAAGATGCCCATTATTTTTTGCTTGTGATTTATTTTATTTAAAAAAAAATATTTTTAATTGGAGGATAATTACTTCACAATAGTGTATTGGTTTCTGCCATACATTAACANAGTTGGCTAGTGTCCTGAAGTGAGAGAGTCCCCCATGCTCTCATGGTGGTTGGTGGTATGGGTTCTAACCTGGTTAGTCTGCATTTGAAAAGTAAACCTTTGGCTGAGTTGGCATTCTTCACCTGTGTATATTTCTCCTTCCTGCTGCTGCTGCTGCTAAGGCGCTTCAGTTGTGTTCGACTCTGTGCGACCCCATAGATGGCAGCCAACCAGGCTCCCCTGTCCCTGGGATTCTCCAGGCAAGAACACTGGAGTGGGTTTCCATTTCCTTCTCCAATGCATGAAAGTGAAAAGTGAAGTGAAGTTGCTCAGTCGTGTCTGACTTAGCAACTGCATGGACTGCAGCCTACCAAGCTCCTCCATCCATGGGGTTTTCCAGGCAAGAGTACTGGAGTGGGGTGCCATTGCCTTCTCTGATTTCTCCCTCCTACGGTTGTTCAAAATATTTTATTCCTGCCTTTGTACCCTCAAAGAGTTACTAGAAGGTAAAGACTTTATATAAGTGAACGTATTTTGTAACCAGTGAAAAGTTAGAGAGATAGAAGGTAAAATTTTTATGAAGTTATATTACAAGAATGCTACTCGGATTCAGCCTTGAGATATATAAATTCAATTTAGAGAACTTTAGAACCAAGAGAGATGTCTGGAGATCACTTGGGTCCTGTCTCTGTTTGCAAACAGGTAAAGTCCAAGACTTATTTTCTCCTGGAAGGCAGCCAGAGTCTCCCTCAGTAGCCTCGTATATTACCACAATGATGAGAAAAAGATCAATGGATGTTTATTTCACAGTGACTTTGCTTATTAAGTTACTTCTTCAGTGTACCCAGGAGCACCCTGGGGATCTGAGTGTTATTAACGAAGCCTTTGGATGTTCCTAATTTATCCACAAGATGTGGCTTGAGATCTGGCTCATTATATGTTACTGATGACCCTGGCTGCTGGTGTTGGTGTTGTTCAGTTCCTCAGTCATGTCCAACTCTTTGCAACCCCATGGACTACAGCATGCCAGGCTTCCCTGTCCTTCATCATTTCCCCAAATCCACTCAAACTCATGTCCATTGAGTTGGTGATACCATCCAACCATCTCATTCTCTGTCATCTCCTTCTCCTCCTGCCTTCAGTCTTTCCCAGCATCAGGGTCTCTTCCAATGAGTCAGTTCTTCCCAGCAGGTGGCCAAAGTATTGGAGTTTCAGCTTCAGCATCAGTCCTTCCAATGAATATTCAGGTTGATTTCCTTTAGGATTGACTGGTTTGATCTCCTTGAAGTACAAGGGACTCTCAAGAGTCTACTCCAGCACCACGATTTGAAGGCATAAATTCTGGCTGGTGTGGTCAGTAGTAACCTCCCCAAATTCAGAGTTCTTGGCCTTTGAAAGTGATGGAAAAGAGACCTAAGCTAAAGCTAGGGCCCCAAGTTCTAATAGTACTTCACTGCAAACTAGCCTGTTGATCTTGGATAATGACTTGATAATTTGGAACATCATTTTTCCTATGTGTGAACCCACAGGAAGGGGCAGGGTGACTTCTGAGTCCCTTTCAGCAAGGACAAGAGACGTTCGATCATGGGGGATTTGAATGGCTATGTCATTTTGATAGGATGGCAAAGTAGTAATAATCTGCTGGGCAGCTGGTTGTCTTTGATGTTTGGTGGTTAATAAAACGGAAAGATTTACATGAGTAGCTGAGTGCATCTTTCACTCTGGTGCCAGCTAGCTGCTGACTCCTGTTCCTTGGTTAGCCCTCAGTTACTATAAATTAAACTTAACTTTTCCCACTGGGAATGGTGCTCTGTAAATCAGCACTGGAGTGGCTCTATCAAGAGGGCTTTTCATGGGACACTCTAACCACTGGAAAGACAGTGCATTGTCTGGCCTACTAGTTTCTGTCTTGGCAATTGTTTTCTTAATAATCCAAAGCTGTCAAGGAGGCATAGCTCATGTGACTTGGGTTCTTGGCTGCCTCTTCTGGCTGGTAGGGTCATGCTCATCCTGTTGGTCTTTTCTCCCTCTGAACCCTCCATTCTGTATGTGGCAGGATTAAGTTAGCTGACATATTTCCAGATAATAAGATCATGAAACACCCCTCCCCAATTTTTTTTTTAAGTAAGAGGATAATTTTATCAAAAATTAAACTGTCTATGAGTGCTAGTGCTTGTAATGTCATCCATATGGTTCTCCAATATGGGCTGGCCCAGCAGCCATGAATTGATGGTAATTCTCAGTGTTACTGAGATGGTACTGGTCAGGCATGTCCCTACGGTTGCAAATAATCAATGTTTTTGTTTTAATTATCTAGTTAGAACTATGGAAGCCATCTCAGGATCACCTTGAATACTCACATTAGAAAAATATAATGACCCTCTTGTGCTCTCTGTAGCTGGTTGGCTGAGCTTGAGAAGTTACAGGCAAAGAGTTTTCTCATTAAAACTAGAGTTGGTGCTGATGATTCCATACACTCTCACCTCCTCCCACACCAACACATCAGTGCTGAGCTCCAGAGAGACCAATGACTCTTGAACTTGGCCAGAAACTGCTGCTGCTGCTGCTGCTAAGTCACTTCAATCATGTCCGACTCTTAGTGACCCCATGGACTGCAGCCTACCAGGCTCCTCCATCCATGGGATTTTCCAGNCTCCAGAGAGACCAATGACTCTTGAACTTGGCCAGAAACTGCTGCTGCTGCTGCTGCTAAGTCACTTCAATCATGTCCGACTCTTAGTGACCCCATGGACTGCAGCCTACCAGGCTCCTCCATCCATGGGATTTTCCAGGTAAGAGTACTGGAGTGGGGTGCCATTGCCTTCTCCGGAAACTTCTGCATTTACTCACAAGTAGAAAAGAAAGCTGAGGTTATCTTCACTTGGCTTTTCAACTCACAAAGACTCAGCATGTAATTTCAGTGGCCTGTGAGGTGCAGCAATGAGGTCATTTTAATGGGAACAAGACACCCCTCCTACAATAATAAGGGTGACAGACTTAATCACTGCTCTGTGGGGAAAATGGTCAGGATTAGGCAGTTCATTACGGAAATGGAGACTTGTTGAGAAAACCCTCAAAACAGAAAATGAAGTGCTGTTGATTATGTACCTGCTGCTTCTGAGGAATAGCTTCTCCTCAGGGTGCTGCTGCCCTGCTGAAGGCCACATAATATCAGAAAATGTGCTCTCAAAGAATTTTGTTATAAGGCATTTCCTGAATGGCCAGGAGACTGGACATTCCTGTCCACCAAGAATGCTACAGGCTGAGACCTGAGGTGAGCACTACAAACTGAATGTATACCTGTGGGATGGGAACTGGGTCTCCTTCCACAGTTTTGTCTTTGCGATGTGGAATCTGAGTCATTGAGGTCATTTAAAATAGTAAGAGGCAACATGTCCTGTTTGGAGGAAAAGAAAAACTGCACTGGTTGGAAAGAGCTTTCCTAGCTTGTTAGCCTAGGTTTGTGTTTGCCAGTGACATAATTTGCATGTCGAGGATGGAGCTGACATAATCTGTGCTTCACACATCTACTCTTGGTGCCAACTTCTACATACAGAACACCTGTGCACACCTATGACCCTACCTGGAGGGGATGTTGTTGAGAGTGTCTGCTTCGTCTGTGTGTGCGGTGAGGCAGGGGGCAAGCCAGCAGCGCTGTAGGGGTGGTCTGGAGCCATCTTCAATGCATGATATTGAGAGTAGGTGAATAAGTGCCCAGCAGCCCTGTTTGTTGTTTGGGAAAGTCTGAGGCATGTTCCTTTCTGACTCCCAGAGCTGGCCATGAACTTGAGTTCCAGTTGTCCACAGCAGTAAGTGGCTCCCAAGAGCACCTTGAACTTCTTCCTTTTCATTCCTGCTTCTCTACTCCATCACCAAAGGTTCCCAAGTGAATTAATTCATCTGAGTCCTTGCCTTAGGCCTGCTTCAGGGGAAAGTGTTGTGTTAGTCATGTCTGACTCTGCCACCCCATGAACTGTAGCCTGCCAGGCTCCTCTGTCCATGGGATTTCCCAGGCAAGAATACTGGAGTGGGTTGCCATTCTATTCTCCAGGGATCTTCCCAACCCAGGGATTGAACCTGGGTCTCCTGCACTGCAGGCAGATTCTTTACCATCTGAGCCGCCAAGGAAGACTTCTGGGGAAACTCAGGCTAATTGAAGGGGTGATGTTGCCATTAACAGGACAGGTTAATATTCCCAGGAGATAGTGCAACTGTGTGCATGCAAGACTCTGTTACCTCAGGGGATGATTACTCAGTGTGATACAGCATCTTCCAGTTTATTTCAGGGGATAGTTGACATCTTAGAGACTGCCTTTCTCTGGCTCTTAGGAAAGTGAAGTGATGGTGGACTTAAGCGACCGTGTGTTATGCTGCAAAAACAAGGTAACCACATTATAGTTTAAGGCTAGGTACAGAGTTCTCCTTGGGGACGTTCTTCTAAGAGTGACTCAAGACTTTGGTCTTTTTCCACCTGGGGGACACTGAAATAGGAGGCAGTGGACAAAGTGAGGTGGAGGTAGCAGCAGGCAGAGTTCCACTGAGCAAGGGGCTGAGGTTGGAGGAGTAGGTGGGGATAAGAAAATTCTAGAAGAAACATACAATAGACCCATCCATCTACAGGAAAGATATGTGTTAAATCTATGTGCAAAAAAATAAAAGAGACCTCATATTAATGATCAGAATAAATGCCCAATTTGATTTCGAAAATGCCACATTTCCACTTGGTCAGGTTGCCCTAAGTCAATAACTATTATAAAAAATCTATCCAAGAATAGGCCAGCTAGTGCGGGCAGTTAGTCCCTCTACTGGTACCCGACTCACTGCAGCAAAAGGCAAACCAGACAGTTGTCACTCTGCATCTGGTCATTTGAAAAGACGAACGGTGATGAGACTGTTTTGTTTGTTTTACTTTGCTAATTGCAAGGTTCGCAGAGTGTGGATCCAGGCAAACCTGGAGCTTTGAGGTAAACTGAACGAATTTTCATCCGATGGTTGAGCCTAGGTTCTTTTATCAGGGGACAAAAGAGTAAAAGGAATGCAGAATGCAGGTTTTTTACCATCTGGGCCACCAGGGAAGCTCCTGATGCACATAACCACAGTGAAACATAGGAGCTTCTGTCTTTTTGAAAATGTTAAACTTCTGAGTAGAGAGTAAGTGTGCATAGAGGATTTGAGTAAGCAAACCAAGGATTGAACTTCAGCAATTTATTACATGTCACTTGGTGCAATCTTCTAACTTTTCAACTTCAGTTTTCTCCTGTCCAAAATAGGATAATTGTGCCTGCATCTGAGGTTTGACATGAGGATTACACGACTTCACAAGAAAAGCACTTGGTGTGGTGTCTGACATGTGGCAAGTGCTTAATGATGGTAGCCATTGTAGTTTATATCCTACTGTGTAAAACAGGGCTTCCGGTTTTCATGTATTGTTTGCACAATTATTTGGGTGGTGGTGGTTTAGGCGCTAAGTTATGTCCGACTCTTGTGACTCCATGGACTGTAACCTGTCAGGCTCCTCTGTCCATAATATTCTCCAGGCAAGATTACTGGAGTGGATTGCCATTTCCTTTTCCAGGGGATCTTCCTGACCCAGGGATCGAACCCAGGTCTCCACTGCAGGCACATTCTTTACCAACTGAGCTACCATTTATAAAGCATCTATTGGATGCTAGGCATGGTGCTAGATACTGAGAATGGATGAGTGAAAACAAGCTCAGTCCTGAACATGAGACTGAACTCTAAGTCCCTGAGGGAGGAACAGTAGTAATACTTGCTTCCCAGGTGGTTGGGCCCCTCCAAAGACATGAAAGTGTTTGCTAAGTTGAAGTAGGTTATAGAAATACCATTTTTTTTCTCCCTAGGGCAGTGATTCTGCCACCTTGATGTGAGGAGTTTGCTTTTGTTTCTGAACAGAAGTGGACTGGGAATGGCTTGTCTACAAGTCTTGGATGGGAGAAATGAATCAGCTCTCTGAGGCTACATCTCCTGTTTCTCTTGAAATGTCTTTGAACTTGAGATCTTAACATCAGTCCTTATGCCACATCGCCTGTAGACAAACGCCAAGGAGACAGTTATTATTGGCACCTCCGTGGGACACCAGAATCCCAGAAGTACTGGGGCAATAGGCTGAATGGGATGGAGGCTGGTTTGGAACCTGGGTTCTGTAACTGGGGGCCCTGTTCCTGCCCACAGGCACCAGAATACATTGTCCTGTGTGGGTACATTTTTGGATCCTGCTCTTGATCTTATCAACTGATGAGGGAAGAGGGAAAATGAGAACAATCCATTCAGCTGAGCATAGCCAAAAAGGGAGTGGCCTTCATCTTTCCCAGACACCATCTCTAGTATACAGAGAATTGAATAAACACCAGTGTGCCCATCCTGATAATTAAAACTCCTGAAAAAGAATGAGTTAGCCTGGAGGTATCATTACCTGGAATACCAGCTTAGTGTCTTTCAAAACAGTGATAATTTTTATGTCCTGCCATAAATGATCACTTAAGAGGTTTGAAATGACAACGGATCACAATGCCCTCCGCCTACTCCCCCTGCCCTGTGCCTGAGGGTTTTGTGCTAGAAAGCTGAACCTGCCCTGAAAGAGAAGTGCCCATCTGTGCTGAAAACCTGCATAAACACTCTCAATGTTTTAATAAGCAGTGGACTGTAGAAAGCTTGTCTTGATCAGAGTAGGGGTGCTGAAGTTTCAAATGCTGGATGGAGAAGGGGGCAGATGGAGTCTGAAATTGCTTTGAAACCGTCTTGGAGGCTTTTGTGGATTGAATGAATGTTTTCCCCTCCTGAAAGATATGATGGAATCCTAACTCTTGGTATCTGTGATGTTAGTCGGGAATAGAATCTTTTAAAAAATTACTTATTTATTTTGCTGCACTGGGTCTTACTTGTAGCATGTGGGATCTTTGATTTTTGTTGTAGCATGCAAGATCTTAAGTTGTGGCATGCAAACTATTAGTTGCGGCAACATGTATGTTAGTTTCCTGACCAGGGATCAAGCCTGGGCCCGTTGCATTGGGAGTGCGGAGTCTTAGCCACTGGAGCACCAGGGAAGTCTCTGGAAGTAGAGTCTTCACTGATGTAACTATGATGTAGCTTAACTGGAGTCAGGTGGGACCTTAATCCAGTCTGACTGGTGCCTTATGAGAAAAGCAGAAGAGGCATGGAGGGAAGATGGCCATGGAAGGTGAGCGAGGCAGAGACTGGAGCAGTGCAGCTAACAGCTTAGGAGGCCCAATGATGGATGGCCGCCACCAGAGCTAGAACAGCCAAGGAAGGATTCTCCCATGGGTCTTGGAGGGTGGGTGACCCTGCTAATACCTTGATTTCAGACTTCTAGCCTCCAGAGATGGAGAGAATCAACTTACGTTTGAAGCCACCAAGTCTGTCATACTTTGTTGTAACAACCCTAGGAAATGAATACGGTGGTGTTTGTGACTCACAGAGGGCAAATAGATGCATATGTATCGGGGAAGAGGGTTTGAAATATTGGATAACCACCACATTCACTCATTTCTTCATTTTCCATTTAAGCAGGAGGCAGTATTGTATGGAAATTAAGATCTAGGCTTAGGAATCAGATCTACATTTGATTTTCAGCTCTACTACATCCATGCAGGTGACTTTTAAAAAAATTTTGTTGGATTATAACTGATTTACAATGTTGTGTTTCTGCAGTGCGGCAAAGTGAATCATACCTCTAACATTTGTTGATGAACTGTCATATCCTTGGCTTTGCGTCTTGAGCTGAATATGTAATGTCATTGTTTTCTAGACAAGGAAACCAAGGCTCAGAAGGAGTAAGTCACTTGCCCAGAGTTAAATAGCTAATAAGTGGTTGTGGAGCTAGGTAGAATCCAGGTTGTTAGAGTTCAGAGATTCTTCTGTTAACCACTGTGAAATATTTCTCAGTTTCCTTAAGCTCTGAGTGAGCTGGCTTAAAATACCTGTCACGGAATTTTTATAAGGATACCAAATAAAAGAATTCAGGCAACACATGTAGAGAATGAAAATCAGTTATTCTATAAAACTCTTTATCACTACCTAGTTACAGACCCACAGGAAGTTGAAAAAAAAATAGTACATTGAGGACCTGTGTACCTTCAGCTCCAATGATAACAAATTACATAACTGTAGCATAACATCAAAACCAAGGAAGTGACATGGCTAGAATCTTCAGGATTTATTCACATTTCATCAGGTTTTACATGCCTTGGTGTGTGTGTGTATGCATGCATTGTTATGTATGCAATTTTATCATCTGTTGAGATTTGGATAACCACCACAATCAAGGTAGAGAGCGCTCCCCTCCTGACCCAGTAACTCCCTCGGGCTGCACTTTCATAATACATCCCACCCCCATCCCTAAGCCCTGGATACCACTAATCTCTTCTCCATCTCTATAATTTTGAGAATGTTATATAAACGGAACCATGCTGTGCAGAACCTTTCGAAACTGTTTCTTTCTTTTCTTTTTCACTCAGCACAATAGCAAACACTTCCTGAGCACTCCTATATGCCAGGTGCCTTGCCAGAAGCAGTGGGTATGGATAGGTCAAATCCCTCACTCTAGCTTCAGCTAGTGAAGTTGCTGGCTGCTGTGTTACTGGGGGGCGCAGATAGCTTCAGCTTTCAGAAGAATCAAGGGATCATTTCTCTGGTGGCCAATTTTGCCTTTTTTTATATTGGCTTGTATTTCCAGCCCATATTGTTTCTCAAGTCATATATTCACAGCATCGCTATTAAGGAGTCTGTGGGAAGAGTGCGAAAAAAATCCGTATTGGCAATATTTTCATTCAGACAGCTCCACCAACCCTAGTTACCCTTTGTTGCGAGCTTTGATTGAGATCTTCTGCAGATTGCCTTCTTTCGTGTCTCCACCTTCTCCCATCATAGCTGCGTAGTTTGGTGCATTTATGTACAGAGGTTAATTCCCCATTACTTGATCTACAGCAGGAATGTGGGGATAAGAATTGAGGACTATAAGTTGATATGTTATCTGTTTAAAATGTACTGAGAGAACTTTTCAGCTATGAAAATCCAAGGCAGGGAGTGGAACAGCTTGTTGTTTTACAAAAAGATTAATATCCNTATTTCTCAGTTTCCTTAAGCTCTGAGTGAACTGGCTTAAAATACCTGTCACGGAATTTTTATAAGGATACCAAATAAAAGAATTCAGGCAACACATGTAGAGAATGAAAATCAGTTATTCTATAAAACTCTTTATCACTACCTAGTTACAGACCCACAGGAAGTTGAAAAAAAAATAGTACATTGAGGACCTGTGTACCTTCAGCTCCAATGATAACAAATTACATAACTGTAGCATAACATCAAAACCAAGGAAGTGACATGGCTAGAATCTTCAGGATTTATTCACATTTCATCAGGTTTTACATGCCTTGGTGTGTGTGTGTATGCATGCATTGTTATGTATGCAATTTTATCATCTGTTGAGATTTGGATAACCACCACAATCAAGGTAGAGAGCGCTCCCCTCCTGACCCAGTAACTCCCTCGGGCTGCACTTTCATAATACATCCCACCCCCATCCCTAAGCCCTGGATACCACTAATCTCTTCTCCATCTCTATAATTTTGAGAATGTTATATAAACGGAACCATGCTGTGCAGAACCTTTCGAAACTGTTTCTTTCTTTTCTTTTTCACTCAGCACAATAGCAAACACTTCCTGAGCACTCCTATATGCCAGGTGCCTTGCCAGAAGCAGTGGGTATGGATAGGTCAAATCCCTCACTCTAGCTTCAGCTAGTGAAGTTGCTGGCTGCTGTGTTACTGGGGGGCGCAGATAGCTTCAGCTTTCAGAAGAATCAAGGGATCATTTCTCTGGTGGCCAATTTTGCCTTTTTTTATATTGGCTTGTATTTCCAGCCCATATTGTTTCTCAAGTCATATATTCACAGCATCGCTATTAAGGAGTCTGTGGGAAGAGTGCGAAAAAAATCCGTATTGGCAATATTTTCATTCAGACAGCTCCACCAACCCTAGTTACCCTTTGTTGCGAGCTTTGATTGAGATCTTCTGCAGATTGCCTTCTTTCGTGTCTCCACCTTCTCCCATCATAGCTGCGTAGTTTGGTGCATTTATGTACAGAGGTTAATTCCCCATTACTTGATTTACAGCAGGAATGTGGGGATAAGAATTGAGGACTATAAGTTGATATGTTATCTGTTTAAAATGTACTGAGAGAACTTTTCAGCTATGAAAATCCAAGGCAGGGAGTGGAACAGCTTGTTGTTTTACAAAAAGATTAATATCCCGATACCCTGGTTTTTAGCATCATCACTGTTACTAAGAATCTTTGTGCTGTGAGCAAATCAGCTCCTTTAGACCTCTTCTGTGAAAGGAGTGCTTTGGACCATTTGAGATTTAATGTGTTTTATAGATAGAAAAATAATCCTTTCTGTGTTTTGTGGTTCTACTGTTTATATAGTCACCACATCTCGGGACACCAGAACAAAGATGACTTTTAAAAAGTCATTGAAGCCTCGATGGTCCCATTTATTACCCAGCCCTCAAACCTACCTGCATCCCTACCCACCCATTTTGTCTTACTGTGCTCCCCTGGAAGGAGTGTCCCCGCTGCTATTAAAGGCTGACCTCTCCCTGGATGTGTTACGGTCCAGCCCCTTTCACTGTTGGGGTATTTTCTCCTGCATCTCTCCTGTCTTCTGCATTGTTTTCCTCTGTTACTGGCTTGTTGACTGCAGCTTATGAATGAACTCTAGCTATCACGCATTTTAAAAATAAACAGCCTTGCCCTGATGCCAAGGCCTCCTCAGCCACCACCTTCTGCATCTTATTCACTTGACTGCAAACATCTTGAGAGTCGTACACCCTGGATTTACCCATCTTTTCTTTTAACACCTCCAGCTGGGCTTCAGTGTTAACACAGCCAAGAAAACTGCGCTTGCCTTCAACAGCCTCCACGGGGTCAGGCCTGGTGGCCCTTTCCTGTCTTGTTTGGTGACTTGTCCGCATTGTTTATCTCCCCTCTCGAATCATTCTTTTCTCAGCCTCTGCTATGCCACATGTTTTGAGACATTCCTCCTCATTTTCCTCTGCTGGCTTCCCCTCCTTGAGGGTAGAGTAGCAAAGGAAAAAACACAGTGCATGGTTATTGCCCCAGGCTTAGATTCCAGTTACACCTCCTACCCCGTGGAGGAGCTTGACCAAATCACTTCATTAAGCACTGGTTTCTCAGCTCCCTTTTAACAGCTGCCTCATAGGGGTGTTAAGATGATCTCATGACCATATGCACAACGGTAAAGGCATGGATGTGTTGATACTACGCCTAGCATAGCGTCAGGCCCTCTTTGACTATAAGTAAGAATATTTCTGTGCTTCGCCTTCTGTCTGAGTTGAAGGTTAATGCTATGGTCTAAATGTCTGTCTACTCACAATTCATATATTGAAACTTAACCCTCAAGGTGATAATATTTGGAGATGGAGTCTTTGGGAGACAATTAGGTCACGCAGGTAGGTAGAACCCTCATGAATGGGATTAGTGCATTTATATAAAAATGGGGGAGCATTTTCTTCCAGGGGAAGACACAGAGGTTATTTGTGAATGGGGAAGCAGACCCTCAAAATACAGAGAACCTGACCTTGCTAGCAATCTGACCTCAGACCTCAAACCTCCAGAACTGTGAGAAACTAGTTTCTGTTACTTCTCAACTACCCAATCTCCGGTATTTTGTTAAAGTAGTCTGAAAAGGACCAAGAGAACAAGTGAAAAGAAAAGTGTGTTTGTCACTCAGTCATGTTGAACTCTTTGCGATCCTATGGACTGTAGCCCACCAGGCTCCTCTGTCCATGGGATTCTCCAGGCGAGGATACTGGAGTGGGTTGCCATGCCCTCCTCCAGAGGATCTTCCTGACCTAGGGACTGAGCCTGTGTCTCCTGAATTGCAGGCAGATTTTTCACCATCTGAGCCACCAGTGAAGCCGAAGAGAGCAAGGCTCATATCTTTTCTGTGGAGGAGATCCACTGAAAGTACATGGTGGGTCCCCAGGCTGGCTCAAAATCAGATATGCATCATGTAGCTGGTTCCTCCTTTGCAGGACCTTCTACAGGCAACCCAGTTCCCACAGGTGTCCCCTGCCCTGAGGCTGCCGGCTGCAGTCCCTGTTTCCAAACACAGCTTGGTCGTGGCTCTTAATGCTGGCTATCATATTAGAAAGGAGTCTGATAAATTCTAACTGGGGCCAGGATGATAAATCACGTTTGAAAGTGCTGCAGTGATGGCTTTTCCCCAGAGGTCTTGGAGAGAGGCAAGGCTGAAAAGCCAAGGATCATTTCTCTCCGGGAGGAAAGCCCACCTTTGTGGCAGGTTAGGGTTGGGATATTTGGAAGCCAAGGGGCCTTCCTAGAGCCTTTAAATCAGTGGTCTTCAACCTTTAGGGCTCCAGGGACTGGTTTCGAGGAAGACAATTTTACTATGCACTGGGATGCTTTCAGGATGATTCAAGTACATTACATTTATTGTGCACTTTATTTTTATTATTACCTCATCAGCTCCACCTCAGATCATCAACCATTAAATCCCAGATGTTGGGCACTGCTGCTATACATCATCTAACAGGTGGTTGCTGTCTCAGCTTTTGCATTTGCCAGGCCCTGCATGCTCTCAAAGGGCACTGGAGAAGTCATCTGCTGGTGATTAGAATACTTTCATTAAAACCAGAAAGCTTCATCTAGGTGCATTTCCATTCTTTATTTGATCCTGGGGAGTGGAAATCAGAGGAGTCGGCCATGTTTATAAGTAAATGATGACACAGCTATTTACCCAAAGCCAGCCAACCCTGAATGTTTAATTATTCAGCACTTGACTGCAGCCTGTTTTCTCCAGCAAAAAGAGAACCTGGGAAAAGCCATCAGTTTCTAATCAATTTCTATTGGAAACTGAATGAAAATGGAAATATCCAGCTTATGTCTTAAGGTCCTGCCTGATTCATCCTAGAATCATTGTTGATCCTTGGTGAATGTGTGATTAACATAATGTTTTATTCTGGGATAATTTTAGACTTACAGAAAAATTGCAGTGATATTAAAGTTCCTATAGACCTGACTAAGCTACTGCTCATACTATATGCTAGACTTATGGAGTCATAACATTTTTGCCCCAAAGAGGAAAATTGTTTGCTTATCACTTCTTTTCTGTGAACCTGCTATGTGCCAGGCACTAGGAATACAACAATGAACGAGACAGCCCCGGCCCCTCCATGGGGTCTGAAAGTCTAGCTTAATGGTATGTATGTAAGTATGTATGTATAGCAAAGGCTTTATACAAAATGGGAGACAAAGTAGTTGGCTGCTGCTGCTAAGTTACTTCAGTCGTGTCCGACTCTGTGCGACCCCATAGACCAGGGCTGCTGTCTATGGGATTCTCCAGGGAAGAACACTGGAGTGGGTTGCCATTTCATCCTCCAATGCATGAAAGTGGAAAGTGAAAGTGAAGTAGTTCGCTAGAGCTATAAAAACAAGTACTTTGGAAAAAAGCTGCAAATGCCAACAAACACTGTATACAAGCTTAACATGAAAGGGATAACGAATTATAGCTTCATGGTTTTTAAAGGGGTCTTCAGACCATCAGCATCATGTGGGACCTTGTTTTTCAGGCCTCAGCCCATATTGGATTCAGAACTTAGAGGAGGTGGAGTCCAGTAATGTGTATTTGAGCAAGCTCTCCAGGGTATTCGGAGGGATGGTTGAGTTTGAGGACCAGCGTCTAGTGGGGAAAAAACAAATACTAAGTGAATAATTACAGACATGGTATTTCACCAAGGAGACAGAGCTCCAGGAAGTTAGGGAAGCTTGCATGACTTGGAGTGTAGGAAAGGCCTGTTTGAGGAAGGGGTGTTTTTAATTTTTTAAAAATTTGTTTATTTGGCTGTGCTGGGTCTTTGATCTTCATTGCAGCCTATAAGATCTTTAGCTGTGGGATCTAGTTTTCTGACCAGGGATCAAACCTGGGCCACCTGCACTGGGAGTGGGGAATCTTAGCCACTGGACCCACAGTGTCCAGTGTGGCTGGACACAGTGGACACAGGCGAAGTCCCACAGGAAGGAATGTTTAAATTGCCATCAGAAAAATGAGAGAGCCCCGTGGAGCTGCTGGCAATGTGCTCTAGGCTGACGCACTGCTTAGAACCAGGTGAACACAGACCAGGCAGGATATAAAATTGTGAGTCAGAAAAATTAGTTTCAGAGACTTTCCTGGGGGTCCAGAGGTTATGATCTTGCACTTCCACTGCAGGGAGAGCACGGGTTCATTCCCTGGTTGGAGAAGTTCCACGTGCTGTGTGGTGTGGCCAAAAAAGAAAAATTCGTTTTTGGTCCAAATCCAGCTTTAGTCGAGAGTCTAATTAACTGGTTCTCTGCATTTCCTCAATAGTTCAGTTAATAAAGTTTTTGAAAATCAACTCTTATGTTGCACTGAGAAGATTCAACAGTAAAAAGGAAGAGCTTTGTGATAAGGGATGAAAAATCCATTGCAGTACTGACATTACTTCAATTAATTCTCTCTGTTGAGCTTTAGGGCTCCCTTGACTATCTGGGTCTCATTGTCCTTACTTGTAAAATGAGGAGGTTGCACCAGATGCTTCCAGCCATTTTCTTTCTGATTTCATGATCCAGATTTAGTTATACATGTCATTGCACTCATGTTTACTTTTTGAAAGTACATTTATATTCATTTCCTCTGAGAGCTAATTTTACACCTGGCCTACTGGTAACTTTCAGGGAGCTTTTAAAATTCTTTTCTGTGAAATTATTGCCATAAGTTTATCCCACAAGGATATATTATTTGCTCTAATGATCTGGTAATTATCAGGTAATGAAATGGCTAACCATAAGCATATTATTATTAAGGGCAGTTGCTGTGTGAAATATTTTTGTCGTGCAATTAGATTTCTTACTTGTATTTTAGTAATGCATAAGAAGTTCCATATTGAGGAGAATGAAAATAGAGCAATATCCTTCCATATTCTGCTGAAATAAATCTTAAGCCAGTCTATTAAGAGTGAAAGGAGCCTAATTCCATGGACTAGAGTTTAAAGCCATGCTTTATCTCTGAGTTTTCCCGTGTGTCCTGTTGTCATTCCTCAGAACGCTTCCTTCAAGGAGGGCTGAGATTGTCACCCCGAAGTGGGATTAGGCAACTACGTTTCTAAGCTGACCATCCTGACCTATCTTGTCCTTCTACTGAGGAAAGTATCATTAGGAGAGTCCTCAGTCTGATGGGCAGAGAGTTTTACATACAAAGTCAGGCATGTGATGGGTCCTCAATAAGAATAAAGTAAGTTTTTTTTTTTTCTTAGACTTTTCTTTCTTCAGTTGAAACAGTTGATTGACAATATCATGTTAGTTTTACATATACAGCAGAGCAATTTGTTTACACATGTATCTATACCTATTTTTCAGATTCTTTCCCCTTATAGGTTATTAAAAAATACCAGTAGCATTCCCCGTGCTATATAGTAGGTCCTTGTTGGTTATCTGTTTTGTATATAGTAAGGTGTATATGTTAATCCCAACCTCCTACCTTACCCCTCTCCTAATCCCCCTTCCCTTTTTGGTAACCATAAATTAGTTTTCTGTGTCTGTGAGTCTGTAGGAATAAATTAAGTTGTAACCAAAGTGTGTTCAGACCAGGTTGCTGCATGTGTCCCCGTGTGATGGGCATCAGAACATGACAGAGTGCTCACGCATCTGCATTGTGAGGAACTTTGTACTGAATGTAGAGATCCACGATTGATTTCAGCTTCTTAAATTTTTCCCCTTGGATTTTGGCAGCCCCTAGGCTGGAGAAGGCGATGGCACCCCACTCCAGTACTCTTGCCTGGAAAATCCATGGACGAAGGAGCCTGGTTTGTTGCAGTCCATTTGGTCGCTAAGAGTCGGGCACTTTTCACTTTCATGTATTGAAGAAGGAAATGGCAACCCACTCCAGTGTTCTTGCCTGGAGAATCCCAGGGATGGCAGAGCCTGGTGGGCTGCCATCTATGGGGTCACACAGAGTCAGACACGACTGAAGAGACTTAGCAGCAGCAGCAGCAGGCTGGTATGTAGCTACTCTGATTCCCTCATGCGTCAGAAATGTTTCAATGGTAAATAAGAAGTGGTCTTCTGAGCTGGAAGAATTCCCTCCTTCCCAGGTTCAGTTATCACTTATCTACACTGACAATTGTCATATGTGCTTTACTTTCTGTCTACTGATGTACCATTTCCCATTCTTGACTGAAAGCTCCTAGAGGGCAGGTCCACAGCTGACTCATCCTGGAATGACACCATCATTTAACAGTTGGGATAGCTAACCTGGAGTCAGGAACTTGTGTCCCTGACTTTCATGTGTCCCTCCCTATACCTCTATGAAGAGGGCTGTGCAGTATGCCCAATAATACATACTGTGGCTTGTCCATGAGGTAGGTGGTTTTCAATCTCACTTGATAGATGGGAAAACTGAGATACAAAAAGATTCAAAATTGCATTAGGGACACTGAGCTAGTTAGGGCTGGAGCCAGAATTCAGATCCATTTCTCTGTCATTCAAGTCTGTGTTCTAAGTAGTGTTGTCTCACAATAGCAAGGGACCTTTCAGTTCAGTCACTCAGTCGTGTCCAACTCTTTGCGACCCCATGAATTGCAGCACGCCAGGCCTCCCTGTCCATCACCAACTCCCGGAGTTCACTCAGACTCATGTCCATCAAGTCAGTGATGCCATCCAGCCATCTCATCCTCTGTCATCACCTTCTCCTCTTGCCCCCAATCCCTCCCCTTTAACATCCTACAAACTCAATAATTGTAGAATGCACGAGTGATTCTCTGTATAGATTAGGTGACTGGCTGATAGACTTTGGGGAAGGGGTAAATGCATGAGGGGGCTACGTAGTATGTACTTGGAAAACATGTGTAAACAGTAAGAGGGTCCATGAGAAATGCTTGCTTTCTTTCTTTTTTTTTTTTTTTTTTTGTCTGTGCCATGCAACATGTGGGATCTTAGTTCCCCGAGTGAGGATTGAAGTCGTGCTCCCTGCATTGGAAGCTCGGGGTCTTAACTGCTGGACTGCCAGAGAAGTCCCAGAGAAGTGCTTTCGGTGTGAAGGGACTGAATGCCTAATTACTTGAGTAAGGCAAAGGAACTACTGTATTGCTTGCTATCGTACTCATGCCCACAGCCTGCTGTTTCTGGCAAGAGCAATATTGTTCTTGTTTATTTTCCATATTGCTTGTTTGTCACATCATTTCTCCAATGCAATCAGACTTCTTAACTTTTGTTTGCTGATTCTGATACAACTCCTTATTCGCGCAAGTATGACTTCATAGGTAAAGATATTCAGATCTGGGGAGTAATATTGCTACAAGAAGTATCTTTGGGACTATAGTCCTCTCTACTCCATGACTTCCATGCCTTGCTCTGCATTGCATTCCACTTCTATTCCACTCTATTCTACAAACATTATCTTGAGTATATGATTAGGAGGTATTAGGAGGTGGGCCTTTAGGAGGTCTTTATGTCATGAAGGCAGAGCCATAACAAATGGGATTAATGTCCTTATAAAAGATCCCAGAGGCCTCCCATGCCCCTTCAGTCATGAGAGGACACAGTGAGAAGATGATTGTCTTATGAACCAGGAAGTGGGCTTCTCCAGAAGCTGAATCTGCCATTGGTGTGGGTGAATTTTTAGCTTTAGAACAGGAAAGAACACATTTCATTTTCTGAGCCCTTTGGGTATCTAATATTTTGAACATTGCAGTCAGAAGTAATTTAGTAAAATGTGGCAGTAGAAGATTTAGGTTAAATGAGTAGCACTCAACTTAGATGGTTGAAAGAGGTGGCATTTTAAAAAGAACTGTCTACTTGTCCATTCTGAAAGGCAAATAATTTCATGATTAAAGACTTGGGCAATTTAAATTATTACTGAAGTTTCATGAATAAAAAAGGATGTATAATTTCCATTGAGAAAAAACAGCTCATCCCTTTGATTCAACCCAAGTGATAACTTGGATGCTTCTTCCTTCTAAATTGAGTTTATTAGAGTTGTGGCCCTCACTTGGCCAGCTGAAAGTGATCACACAGAGCATTTTTCCATACAATCTTTCAGCTTAGTTTTTGGATTTATTACAGTGTGACCAAATAATCCTCCCCAGTGGCTAGGATTATGACCAGTTTTCTTTCAGTAAATGAAACTTCTTACAAGCATGACTGAGCTTTTTGATGCAGGAATGCAGGACCAATCCAGCCCAGCATATTGGGAAAAAGTTTGTCTTGACTAATCAGGCCTCCTCCTTGGGAAACCTCTTCCATTTCAGGGCTCTCACTCTCCTCCCAAAGAATTACCTTTGCTGGTTCCTTTTGTCGGGAAACATCTGGAACATTTACTCACATTGAGCTTTCAGGGTCTTAGTGCTACTTTTCCCAGTGAATAAATGTAGATTTTAAAAGACTATCTAGAAGAAGGATGTAGCTTAGCCCCAAAGAATTAACTGCCAAAATTAACACCTAAAATTAACATGTTAGGTGTTAAAATGGGGAGGATTTTGGTGTTTGTAGGTTGGAAGACTTCCTGTACCTATTCTCTGAATATTAGTAAGTGGTGATAAGTTGCTTCAGTCGTGTCTGACTCTGTGCGACCCCATGGACTGTAGCCTGCCAGGCTCCTCTATCCATGGGATTTTCCAGGCAAGAATAGTGGAGTGGGTTGCCATTTCCTTCTCCAACTAGTAAGTAGTATGTGCCCGTAAATAAAGCCTGTTGGTAAGAAAAAAATATAGTACAAATCCTAGAAATTGTAGAACATGAGCCACTGCAGGTTGAAGTTATACATAAATGAATAAATAATTCTTGAGGTCCTTCTATATACTACAATTTTCCTGCACATCTTAGTCTATGGTGACTAAAATTAAAACTTTAAGTCAGGATATGTTTTTTAAAAATTATTTTCAGATTTGTGTATGTTTATATGAACAAGGACATTTATGTCCCAAGGACATTAAAGTTTAATCACCTTCTATATATATTGCCTTAGTTCTGGATACTTAACCAGCAGACATTTATTTTCAAGTTTTGGAGGCTGAAAACTTGAAGGTCAAGGTGCTGTTAGATTCCTGGTGAGAATCTTCTTCCTAGTTGGAAGATGGCCACCTTTAGCTGTGCCTTCACCTGGAGGAGCAGACAGAGGAGGGAAGCAGTCTCTGGTCTCTTCTTAAAGGGGCACTAATCCCATCATGAGAGCCCCACCCTCACGACTGACTGACCTTCTCGGGTCCATCTCTAAATACAGTGTCACTGAGGGTTAGAATTTCAATATAAGAATTTGGGGGGGAACTCAAATATGCAATTCATAACAAATATTTGATGAAATGCTTTTGTTGAAACAAAAAAACAAAACAATAAAATTCTCAACCTATGATTGCTATGGATTGTTCAGTGTTGGTTAATATTTCTGCTCTTGGAGCCAGACAAATGGCGGGGAACTGATTGTTTTGAGCTTCAGTTTTCTCTTGTGTCAAATGGCAACAATAGTGGGACTCTTTTTATTTCACTATGAAGGTTAAATGGCATCAGGAAGGAATATAAACCATTTAGCATTGAGCCAGACACAAAGGAATTGCTTAATAAACTTTAGTTATTCTAAAGGTACAGTAATTTTAATACATATTATTATGACTTGATGGAAAATGTTGCTTAGAGGGGGAATCATGTATGCCTGGGAGGGAAAAAATCAAAGTGACATGGTAGAAATAAAAATGAACATGAATTAGTAAGTTCAAGAGCCACTGATGGACCAGCCACACTGAGCAGAGAACCAGGGACAAGGCGAGGAGACAAGATCATACTCAGAACCACAGAACCAACTGCAAGGGTGGAGTGTGAGAGGGACATGGGGACAGCAGGAATGCGACACAGCAGAGTCAGAGGTTGTTGTCGTGGGAGCCCCGGGACAGTGTTTCACTGCTGGCTGCTGTGCAGCAGGAGCCCCAACTTATGGTGATGATGTTACAATAAGAAAAACGATGACCTAGAGCGGTGGAATGGGGTAGCGGGGAAGCTCAAGAGGAAGGGGACACATGTCTACCCATGGCTGATCCATGTTTTGATTTGTGGCAGAAACCAACACAATATTGTCATTGTCCTTCTATTAAAAAAAAAATTGGAGAGGGAAATGGCAGCCCACTCCAGTACTCTTGCCTGGAAAATTCCATGGACTGAGGAGCCTGGTGGGCTACAGTCTATGGAGTTGCAAAGAGTCGGACATGACTGAGCAACTTCACTCACTCAAAAAAAAAAAAAAAAAAAAAAAGACTGATAGAAGAAATCAAAATGGCAGAAGGAGCTAAGTGTGGTTGAATTGGCTCCACCTTGTTGGAATCATCTGGGCTGGAATAAGTGTAGTTTTCCCTTGGTATCCACAAGGAATTGGTTCCAAGACCCCAGTGGATACCAAATGCTAAGGATGCTCACATCCCTTATATGATGGCATCTTTGGGTTGGCTCTTGGTATTTGCAGGTTCCAGATTTGCTGTTATGGAGGGCTGATGTAAGGCTAAACCATGAATGAGCTCTTGCAGAAAGTCATTGGAGTTATAAACAAAAACATTGTGTGTTTAAACCGCTAGATACAGCTAACTTCTTCCTCGACTTGTAACTCTACTAGAGCCAGCGAGGTAATAAATCATGAAGCTGTCTGTGTCTTCTCATCTACTTATTGACTGTTGTTGTATTCAGGAAATGCAGAGTAAAAAAAGGTTTCTCCTGGTGCTTTGGGGAGGTTAGTGGGGTTCAGAGCAATCTCAGAAGATTGCTCTGTAGTGCTTTCCCCCTTGCCTTTGCCCAGGAAGGATGGGCGTACTGAGAGGAAAAGAACAGAGGACCAATAATCATAATTTTGTTGCACAGGCATATATATGCAACTATGTCTACGCAATATACATATACATATTGTAAGCCAAAGTCTTTGGTAGTTGCTTTGTGGGAAACAGGATCCCTGGGCTTAGATGTCTGGATTTATTTGGAGAAAATGAGTACAGAGGAGATACTTCTATGGAGAAGCACATTTATATATGGTCAATTTAAGGTAGGATAAAAAAGATCCTAAGTCTTACTGGTAAAGGGACTGTCTTAGTCAGGAGGGATGAATCAGAGACCTCATCTTTTTGTTAACTGCCTCTGCTGCTTTGAGTGTGCAGTGTCATTAAAGAGGGTTTTTTTTCGGGGGGAAGGGGGACTTTGTGTCTCCCCTTCCCCAAAAGCAAGCTGGTGAAGTTGCAATAAGCTCCTTTCTCTCTGCCCTTTTCCAGCTCTTTTCTTTACCTTCCTTGATTTTCAACTTTCACCATCCTNAGGGTTTTTTTTCGGGGGGAGGGGGGACTTTGTGTCTCCCCTTCCCCAAAAGCAAGCTGGTGAAGTTGCAATAAGCTCCTTTCTCTCTGCCCTTTTCCAGCTCTTTTCTTTACCTTCCTTGATTTTCAACTTTCACCATCCTGCCTTTGAGACACAAATGTCCCAACATCATTTCCTGCCTGCCTCCCTGGTCGATCACTCTAGCATGGAGACATATTTTATATCTGAAACCCTGTATTTTATTTTTGATTTCCCAGGAGACTCACCACATTGTTGAAATATAGCCACAGCCATGATGTGGAAGGTACTCAGTAAAAGGGACAAGGTACCAGTGTCCCCAGCCTTATCTCTTGATTTTCTTACTCCTTAACAAAAGACTAAAGACATTCAGGTGGCAGTTTACCTTCAGCCTTGTTCTGGTTTATTTTAGGTGGTGGATTTGAAATGGCTCAGTAGTGGATGGGATACTCTGGGGCACTTAGACTAGGAAAAGTGACCTTTTGTTATTCAGTGAATAAATCCATACTCTGGGGCCTGGAGAATCCCAGGGATGGAGGAGCCTGGTGGGCTGCCGTCTGTGGGGTCGCACAGAGTCAGACACAACTGAAGCGACTTAGCAGCAGCAGCAGCAGCAGTGGGTCGTTACTCGGCCACCTGTCCTCTCTGTGATTTTTATATTTCTAACCCTATGCATGTGAGCTTTCTTGCTCTGGTGTGCCTCTTTTAGGCTATGTGGGAGCCACAGAGAAGAATGACCTATAATCAGAGAGGTTAATTGAAATGAGGCTTTCCTGAGCTAAGGGTAGCCAGCCTTTGGAAAGCCATGTTCTCAAGTGGAGGAAGACCAAGAAATGTTTTACTGCTTTGCCTCATACCAGGTCTCTCCTAGGGAAAAATCCCATGACCCCTGTTGTTGTAATTTAGTGCTAAGTTGTGTCCAACTCTTTGTGGCCCTAGGAACTGCAGCATACCAGGCTTCCCTGTCCTTCACTATCTCCTAGAGTTTGCTCAGACTCATGTCCATTGAGTCGATGAGGCCATTCAACCATCTCATCCTCTGTTGCCTCCTTCTCCTCCTGCCCTCAATCTTTCCCAGCATCAGGGTCTTTTCCAATGAGTTGGCACTCTTGCATCAGGTGGCCAAAGTATTGGAGCTTCAGCTTCACCATCAGTCCTTCCAATGAATGCTGCTACAGCTGCTAAGTCACTTCAGTCATGTCCAACTCTGTGGACCCCGTAGACGGCAGCCCACCAGGCTCCCCTGTCCCCAGGATTCTCCAGGCAAGAACACTGGAGTGGGGTGCCATTTCCTTCTCCAATGCATGACAGTGAAAAGTGAAAGTGAAGTCACTCAGTCGTGTCTGACTCTTCACGACCCCATGGACTGCAGCCTGCCAGGCTCCTCCATTCATGGGATTTTCCAGGCAAGAGTACTGGAGTGGGATGCCATCACCTCAGGGTTAATTTCCTTTCAGATGGACCAGTTTGATCTCCTTGCTGTCCAAGGGACTCTCGAGAGTCTTCCGTTGCTGATGTTAATTAAACTCAGAGCAAGAGAGACAAGACTGCATAGTCTGCCCAGATTGTAAAGGGGCTCTTTCAAAGAAGCAACAACAGAGATGTGTGTTGAATCTGAGACATGGAGTCTCTTATTCTGATTATAAAATGTGGTAATGTATAACCTTCCTGCATCCTGTCACTACACCTGCTGCCTCTTTCCTAGGTGATGAGTTGAAGAGTGCTGGGAAATTCACTTCTGCTTTTCTTATGACTCTACCTTTAGAAGAAAAGAAAGAGTTGGGATGGGTCATCGTTCAATTCTATTAATATGTTCATTTCAGTGTTGTTTAGAGACAAAAATAACTCAAATATATTCTCCGTGTAACCAAGTTAAGAACTATCTAAGTATGCAGAGTAAAATATGACAGTATCTGTTTACCACTCTGATTCATTTCTCACCCATGTTCTGTATATTAATTACCCTTGGATTTAGACTTCTGAACCACATGTATTTCCTTGTCAGTTGTCTTCACAACACATTGTTGTCTGTTTCTCCCCTCTCTGGCTTTATATCTCCTTAGATTTGTACCAGTATGCTTTCTATATTTAAGAACTCCTAGTGTTTCTGGCCCACCAACACTTTAAATGCAGAATTTTTCATCTGGCAAACAGTACCCAAACAATAAACTATAATGCAGGTTTATTTCATTTTTCAGAAACTTTTAGGTTATTTCATGGAATCTCAAGTAGGCAGAATGGTGGTTGCATAAGCTTATTCTACTTTTTTTTTTTTTTTTGACTGTGTTTAGATACATGAGATAACTTAGTTCCCCGACCATGGATCAAGCCTGAGTCCCCTGCAATGGAAGTGCTGAGCCTTAACCACTGGACTACCAAGCAAGTCTTCATTCTACACTTGATCTAATCTTTCCATCTAAACTGAGAGATGAGGTTGAGATTGCTTCAGTGATTTTGGCTTTAATTGCATTGTGTCTTTTAAAGGTTTTCAGTGGGGATGTCCCTGGTGGTTCAGTGGATAAGACTGTGCTCCCAATACACGGGGCCCAGATTTTATCCCTGGTAAAGGAATTGGATCCCCCATGTTGGCAACTAAGACCTGGTGCAACCAAATAAATATATATATTTTAAAAAAGGTATACAGTGAACATTTGCTGATGAATGGCTAGTGGATGAATCAAGAATAGAATTAGGCTTTCAGAGATAAGGTTGTGTGTATTCTTTTCATGACAACATGCTGAATCTAAGTTTTCTACAAATTCTAAATATTCTAGGCTTGATGGAGTGTTACTTGGGAGGGTAGATATTTAAAACATAAGATCATTGTTTAAACAGCTATGTAAATTAGCTAAAACTTGGAACAACATAGTCTGAAAAAAGTGAGACTGGACCCAGGAGAAATTGGCCTCTGAACAAGTAAAGTTGTTAAATAGAAATCGATCATACAATTAGAAGCTCATAGACAGCTTTCTGCTTTCTATATTTTTTCTCTGACACTTTGAACATGAACATAATGCTAATCACCCCTATCTTCCATGACTGAATTGNTCGAGAGTCTTCCGTTGCTGATGTTAATTAAACTCAGAGCAAGAGAGACAAGACTGCATAGTCTGCCCAGATTGTAAAGGGGCTCTTTCAAAGAAGCAACAACAGAGATGTGTGTTGAATCTGAGACATGGAGTCTCTTATTCTGATTATAAAATGTGGTAATGTATAACCTTCCTGCATCCTGTCACTACACCTGCTGCCTCTTTCCTAGGTGATGAGTTGAAGAGTGCTGGGAAATTCACTTCTGCTTTTCTTATGACTCTACCTTTAGAAGAAAAGAAAGAGTTGGGATGGGTCATCGTTCAATTCTATTAATATGTTCATTTCAGTGTTGTTTAGAGACAAAAATAACTCAAATATATTCTCCGTGTAACCAAGTTAAGAACTATCTAAGTATGCAGAGTAAAATATGACAGTATCTGTTTACCACTCTGATTCATTTCTCACCCATGTTCTGTATATTAATTACCCTTGGATTTAGACTTCTGAACCACATGTATTTCCTTGTCAGTTGTCTTCACGACACATTGTTGTCTGTTTCTCCCCTCTCTGGCTTTATATCTCCTTAGATTTGTACCAGTATGCTTTCTATATTTAAGAACTCCTAGTGTTTCTGGCCCACCAACACTTTAAATGCAGAATTTTTCATCTGGCAAACAGTACCCAAACAATAAACTATAATGCAGGTTTATTTCATTTTTCAGAAACTTTTAGGTTATTTCATGGAATCTCAAGTAGGCAGAATGGTGGTTGCATAAGCTTATTCTACTTTTTTTTTTTTTTTTGACTGTGTTTAGATACATGAGATAACTTAGTTCCCCGACCATGGATCAAGCCTGAGTCCCCTGCAATGGAAGTGCTGAGCCTTAACCACTGGACTACCAAGCAAGTCTTCATTCTACACTTGATCTAATCTTTCCATCTAAACTGAGAGATGAGGTTGAGATTGCTTCAGTGATTTTGGCTTTAATTGCATTGTGTCTTTTAAAGGTTTTCAGTGGGGATGTCCCTGGTGGTTCAGTGGATAAGACTGTGCTCCCAATACACGGGGCCCAGATTTTATCCCTGGTAAAGGAATTGGATCCCCCATGTTGGCAACTAAGACCTGGTGCAACCAAATAAATATATATATTTTAAAAAAGGTATACAGTGAACATTTGCTGATGAATGGCTAGTGGATGAATCAAGAATAGAATTAGGCTTTCAGAGATAAGGTTGTGTGTATTCTTTTCATGACAATATGCTGAATCTAAGTTTTCTACAAATTCTAAATATTCTAGGCTTGATGGAGTGTTACTTGGGAGGGTAGATATTTAAAACATAAGATCATTGTTTAAACAGCTATGTAAATTAGCTAAAACTTGGAACAACATAGTCTGAAAAAAGTGAGACTGGACCCAGGAGAAATTGGCCTCTGAACAAGTAAAGTTGTTAAATAGAAATCGATCATACAATTAGAAGCTCATAGACAGCTTTCTGCTTTCTATATTTTTTCTCTGACACTTTGAACATGAACATAATGCTAATCACCCCTATCTTCCATGACTGAATTGTTTGAGCCTATAACACTGACTTAGCACAAATGCAGCTAATGAGCCAAAAGCAAAATTGTGATGTTTCTCAAGGCAGATCTATAAATGAACTGTGCATGGCTTTGAAGTTATTTGGGGTCATCTGCAGACAAGCTAACCTGTGACTGATAAATCCCTTCATTCATTCCACAAATATTTATTGAGTCCTTACTAGTTACCAGGACTTGGACATAGATTCCTAGGCATATAGCAGTGAAAAAAATAGAAGTGGTCCTCACAAGGCTCTCAGTTTAATGTGGAGGTGAATATTCAATGAGGAAGTACACAAATATTTTGTTACGATTTTATTAAGTGATAGCAAAGATCAGAAGAGTATGTTATGAGAATTTAGCCTAATTATGCCACAGAGGGAAATTCAGTGTGGTTGGAGGAGATGGGCTAGGTCACAGATTTTCTGGTGGCTGAGTGGTAAAGAATCTACCTGCAGTGGAGGAAATGCATTTTGATCCGTGGGTAGGGAAGATCCCCTGCAGGAAGGCATGGCAACTCCCTCCAGTATGCTGGCCTGGGAAATCCAATGGACAAAGAAGCCTGGTAGGGTACAGTCCGTGGGGGTGCCAAAGAGCTGGACATGACTTAGCATCTAAACAACAGCAACACAGATTTCCTTAGTGTAGTGTGTCGTCCACCCCTGGCCGGAGATCTGCAGAGAAATCTATAGACAAGGGAGCGCCGAGAAGACAATAGGCTGTGGAGGTTTGAAGCTGGATGTATTCTTTCCTGAGAATTGTCCTCTCTGAGAAGGAGAATCAATTTTCGAACAAGGGGTGGTCCTACCACTATTTGTGTTTGTACAAAAGTCAAGCCAAGTAGACATGGTCAGTTATGCTGTTGATGCCTGAGTTACATCTAGGATTTGATCAAGCAGTGTCTCCTTGATCCCAAGCGTAGTTTTTCCTACTTGGAATTTTTCTCGGAGTAATTTGGTAATCTACACCAACTTTATTCTATTTTGGCACTAATCACAAACTGAATTATTTATGTGAAGCTAATTTAAAAATCTGTCTTTTGCACCTTTCAGACAAAATGAGAATTACAGTGTGTAATACATGCAGGGAAAGGAAATCTCTCCCAAATCAGATCCTCCTGCAAGTTTAAATTTGGAAAAGTGGTGCTATTTTTTTGTCCTTAATTTTTTTTAAGATAAACTTAATTTTAGCATAGATGTAGATTTACAGATAAACTATGCAGGAAGTAGAAACACTTCCCATATACCCTAAACCAGTTTTTATGTGTGTTTTTTTTTTTAAGAATTTTTTTGGGATGTGGACCATTTTTAAAGTCTTTATTGAATTTGTTACAATATTGCTTTTGTTCATATATATATATATATATAT
>SJYV01048281.1:231307-284793 GCA_006410875.1 Neotragus pygmaeus | reverse complement strand
ACACATTTCTATTTTTTTTCTCAATTTTTTCCCCATTTAGGTTATTACAGAGTATTAGGCAGATTTCCCTGTGCTACGCAATATGTCCTTATTGGTTATCTATTTTAAATACAACAGTATGTACATGTCAATCCCAAACTTCCAATCTATCCCTTCCCCTCTGGTAACCGTAAGCGTATTCTATAAGTCAGTGAATCTGTTTCCGTTTTGTAAATTTGTTCATGTTGGTTTTTTTTTAGATTCTGCATACAAGCGATATCATATATTTTTATTTCTTTGTCTGACTTATTTCCTTTAGTATGATAATTTCTAGATCCATTTATGTTGCTGCAAATAATATGATTTCATTCTTTTTCTTGGATAATAGTCCATTGTATAGATATACCACATCTTCTTTATCCATTCATCTGTTGATGGACTTTTATTTAGCTTCTATATCTTTGCTGTTGTAAACAGTGCTGCAGTGAACACTGGGGTGGCTGTTTCCTTTTTAGACATGTTTTTCTCTGGATTTGTGCCCAGGGGTGGATTGCTGGTAGATATGTTAGAACAACTACTTTATTCTTAACAGGAACAGTCCTCCCCTTGTGTTGTACTTATTAAGTAAGACTTACAAGAGTTTACTGTACATTGCAATCTATTGACAAATCTACCTTTCTTTGCTTTTGACACCCATTGTCTTAACCACAAACATTATAGAAAACCTGAGACCAACAATGATAGTATTTGTGAAACTGCTTCATCTCTCAGATTCTTTATATCTAAAAAGTGGAATGAATCTTATTGATCTGAGGGAGTATGTATTAGGGCTGCTGTAAGAGAATATGGGGCTTCCCTTGTGGCTCAGAGGTCTGCCTGGAATGCGGGAGACCTGGGTTCGATCCCTGGGTTGGGAAGATCCCCTGGAGAAGGAAATGGCAGCCCACTCCAGTACTCTTGCCTGGAGAATCCCATGGAGGGAGGAGCCTGATAGGCTATAGTCCATGGGGTCACAAAGAGTCTGACACGACTGAGTGACTTTACTTACTTACTTACTTATAAGAGAATATTGCAGACTGGGCGGTTGAAACAATAGAACTTATTTTCTAATAATTCTAGAAGCTAGAAATCTAAGATCAATGTACTGGCAGGATTTATTTCTCCTGAGACCTGTTTCCTTGGTTTGTAGACTTCCTTCTTGCTGATGACCTTCTCCTGTATGCATGCCTCCCTGTTGTCTCTCCTCTCCCTGTAAGGACACCAGTCCTATTAGATTAGGGGCCCACCCTTATAATCTCATTTAACCATAATCATCTCCTGAAAGGCCCCATATGCAGAGTAATGTTGGAGGTTAGAATATTAACATATGAATTTTGAGGGCACAGTTGAACCCATAAGTGTATTTTCAGGATTAAATGAAGGAGGAAATATATGTGAAGTGTCTAACACATAGCAAGTGCTTAGTGCCAAAACACCCTCAGTTTACTGATTACCTGCCATCTGCCAGGCACTGTCTTGTGGCTGGAGTTACCAGTGAGCAAACCAGATGCATGTTTTTGTTGTCATAGAGTTTATATTATGTTGCAGTTGGTTATCATTAGCAGAAACAACAAGTAACAGCTCATGTAAACCTTTTAATAGTTGGCTAGAAATATTGAGAGGGTTCCTTGTTGATAAAGTGTAACCAGTACACTGTAGAGCTGAAGGTCTGGACTAAGAAGGAAGTTTGGCTCTGTTTCTTAACTTGACCATTTCTTAACTTCCTTGAGCCATTTTTTCTTGAACTACTCCCTCTGTAAAAGGAGACTGGCCAATGGCCATTCTAATCCTGAAGAAATCCATACAAGTTCATTGGAGGCATTCACATTCAAGATTATACTGAGCTTGGGCTTCATATTTCGGAATGCATTTACAAAAATGTTATAAGGGTCCCTGAAGTATTTTTCTTCATGGAATGGCTTCAGTTACTTTGATTTTAAAATCCATACTTGGCACAGGAAAAATAAATCTCATCTGAAAGGCGAGTGTTCAGGATAAGAAAAAGAATCAGGTTGACGCTTTGAATATCCAAGCACATTAACTTTACTTTGAAATTCAGTGCTGTGTTATTGAATTGATTGTATGTCATAACTATACTAGGCAGAAAACTAACTTCTCAAAACAGATTTCACAGAAATCTGAAAACAATATGCATGAGATGGATGTTTACAGGATGTCGAAATATTCATAACTTTGGAAGACATGGATGTTCCTTATACTAGAGACAATATCCGGTAAATGAATTTCCATTTCAAATAAGTTGCTGTTCCATTTGGTTGTTCCACTACCTCATCTGAAGCCATCTGCATGGTCTTTTACAAATGGCATATATCATTTTTATAAAAGCCTTTTGTGTCTTCTAAATTTTAAAACAAATGGTGATGCCAAAACATCTCTAAGGATTTATGATTTTAGACTAAAACAACAGCAGGTTTATGGGTTAAATTAACAATTCCTAAGCCATGAATTTCTAGATATGCAGACCACTTTTTAGTCTAGGCCTTTGTTATTAGATCTTTTATATTTCTCTGCATCATGAGAACTACATCACGCCTTGGCAGTGTGACTCAGGAAAGTATTACCATGCTTCTTTTCTTTAGTTCTGTATCCCTTTTCTGGGTACCTTCTTATTTTCCCACGTATCTTTCATCCCCCTTTCCATCTCTCAAGAATAAAATGGTAGATTCTCATAAATTCAAGAACCCAAAGATTCCTCTACTCAAAAATAGAGTACAGAAAACTTTTCCACTAGGAGGAGTTTTCTGTTCCTGCTCTTGACAATCATGAGTTGACTTTTTGTTGGTTTCACTCAACCCCTTTATATACATATATTGATCTCTATCTTGTGCCAGACTCAAGGTTTAAGCTCAGGAGGAATCAGAGAGAAATGAAACNCTTTTCCACTAGGAGGAGTTTTCTGTTCCTGCTCTTGACAATCATGAGTTGACTTTTTGTTGGTTTCACTCAACCCCTTTATATACATATATTGATCTCTATCTTGTGCCAGACTCAAGGTTTAAGCTCAGGAGGAATCAGAGAGAAATGAAACAATTCTTGCCCTGGAAAGCACCATTCATGGAGAGATGAGATGAAAACATATAACCCCACCAATATTTTGATATTTTCTGGCATAATGAGTATGACTGAACATCAGGCAGGATTCATACAGATGTCATAGGGGAGGAGGATGTACACTCTCAGGCTGTCTGGATCCTCGGCTCTGGGCATCCATGGTACTGCTCAGAGGAAAGGAAAATGAGGGCTTGCTTGTTCCTGTGTGAGTGACAGCCACGTGGCATTCTTGACTGTCACCGCTCCTGTGTTCTCAGCACGAAATTGACCACAGGATTCTTCTGTGGGCTCAGGTGCAGCCTTGGTGTCCTTCTCAACACAAAGCTTTGAGCAGCCACTAAAAATCGATCATGAATTGGCATTTGTCTGGAAATGATTTTTTACTTTTCTTGTCCTAGAATTCTGGAAAAGAAAAAAAAAAAGATTGAACATGAACTGTACTCATGGGATTCTAAATTATGAGGCTTCCACCTCCTTCCTCCCCCTCCCCAGTTGCTGAAGATGGCAAAGCAGATGGGCTTAGGAGAGAAGCCTATTGCAGGAATAGGTCCGTTGGGTGGGTGTCCCCAGAGCTTTTTTGGGGAGGGGAACCCACACAGAGATGACAAAGGAAATCACTCCTGCTGATTTAAGGGAAGGGAAACAAATATTAGGGACAGTCAACCAAGTCAAGTAACTTACATATGGAGAACATTGTAAGCTTTGAGTTTTCTAGCATTATGAGGCAAAAATATGTATAGAAATGGCTTACATACAGTCCTAAAATTTAATTTCCTATTCTTAGCCACATATCTTTCTCAGATTCCCAAGCCCTACTCCACCTCAAGACTCCCAAGTCTCCCATGCCCCAGGACACCTGGGATATTCATCTTTCTGACATCATTCCCACCTCTAAACTCTTACAGTGCTGTTATGAGAATAACACTTGTCTGCACTTAATCACATACTGTCTCGGTGTATAGAATGTTTATTATTTCCAGGAAGAACCCTCTCATTTCTGAGACAAAGGAACAATTGCGCTCTGAGAGCTCTCACGATTGGCTTACGACCAATGATGGCNGTGCTGTTATGAGAATAACACTTGTCTGCACTTAATCACATACTGTCTCGGTGTATAGAATGTTTATTATTTCCAGGAAGAACCCTCTCATTTCTGAGACAAAGGAACAATTGCGCTCTGAGAGCTCTCACGATTGGCTTACGACCAATGATGGCAAAAATTTATAAAGGGGATATATATGTATAATTATTGTTGAATCATGTTGTTGTATGGCAGAAATCAACATAACCTGGTAAAGCAATTATCCTCCAATTAAAAAAAATTTACAAAGAAAAGAGAAATAGAGAATGTGTTATCTTAGTTTCCTACGACAAGGCCTTCTCAAAGATGTGCGAAAGTATCTACATTCCTATAGAACAAGGAAAAACAAAATTCTGTGGCCAAAACCTATGGAAAAAGCTGAGTCAGGCAAAATTTCATAAGAATAAGGTAAAGTGAATTATGGCTGCCATCAATCAGATAGGCAATGCCAGGTGCTAGGCATTCTGTTAAGGGCTTTATACATATCACTTCTTTTAATTTTCTCCAGTTTTATAAGGGAGGAATTATTTCTTTTCCATTTTTAAAACGTTTTTATTTTGTATTGGAGTATATAGCCAATTACCTATCACCTGTGTTGGTTTCAGGCGCACAGCAAAGGACTAAGCCATGCTTATACATGTATCCATTTTTGTAGGTATGAAAACTGAGGCTCAGATAGGTTAAACAACCTTCTCAAAGTTCAGTCAGTAAATGGGAGAGCTCAGAATTGCGCTGACGTCTGTTTGAGCCCAGTACCAAGCTCTGATCACAAGACTCTTTTCTTATACCTTCAAACCCCCGAGATTTTTTACACTTTTATATATAAATGGGCTTCCCTGATAGCTCAGATGGTAAAGCATCTGCCTGCCATGCAGGAGACCCAGGTTCAATCCCTGGGTTGGAAAGATCCCCTGGAGAAGGGAATGGCTACCCTCTCCAGTATTCTTGCATGGAGAATCCCATGGACAGAGGAGCCTGGTAAGCTACAGTGCATGGGGTTGCAAAGAGTCAGACATGAGTGAGCATCTAACACACATGCACACAGTTGGAATCTCTAAAGGAAAGGTATCTTAGACATGGTTTTCCAAGCATATTTTCAGAAACCATTTTTTTTTGCCTCAAGTTATCTTGTGAGACTACTGTTCTGAGGAATGTGTCTTGGGTTAAGTAGAAGTTAGGTTTCATTATATGTAGAGCTTTATCTTTAGTAACAAGTTTTTATAGCCACTGTGTCATTTAATTCTCATAACCTTGGCACAAGGTACATTAGGTATTAACACAACCATTACATTGGGGGAAATTTAGATACATCAAATTCAAGTAATTTTCTCAAGTTTCCCATTAAATCATGGAACAGTGGAGGTTGGAATATAGCCAGTTGAGAGAGATCAAGAGTATATAAAATGAATTGTCACCATTTTTACTGCTGGTTTTCAGGATATGGTGGAGGTGAATTGTATTTTTATAGTAATAATCAACCTTTACTAACTTAAAAATTAACTTGAAAATACATTAAATATTTCCTCTTCCTAGAATTCTGCCATGCTTTTGAAATGTATGCTAGAGAAGGGAACAATTTTTGTGTGTGTTGTTGTTTTTAATTGGAGTATAATTGCTTTGCAGTGTTGTGTCAGTTTCTGCTGTAGAACTAAGTGAATCAGCTCTGTGTATATAGATATCCCCTCCCTCTTCAACCAACCTACACCTGGTCCATCTCACCCCTCGAGGTCATCACAGACCACCAAGCTGAGCTCTCCGTGCTATACAGCAGCTTCCTGTTAGCTACTGATTTTACACATGGTAGTGTATATATGTCAATGCTCGCCCCTCACTTCATCACACCCTCTCCTTTCCCCCCATGTCCACAAGTCCCTTCTCTCCATCTGCATCTCTATTCCTCCCCTTCAGGAAGGAAACTATTAATGGCATGGAAATAAACAGTACGGCTTGCCAATAGAAAGGGATGAAAAAATGGAAAAAAATTAGAACTTTGATAAATATGGACCATGTTTTAAAGAGAACTTTTCAGTTAAACTTCAAATTTGTATGGTTTCAAACTAAGCAAAAAATTATCCATATTTATATGTTAGGTGCATGCATGCTAAGTCACTACAGTTGTGTCCGTCTCTTTGTGTCCCTACGGACTATAGCCCAGCAGGCTTCTCTGTCCATGGGATTCTCCAGGAGAGCATCCTGAAGTGGATTGCCGTGCCTTCCTCTAGGGAATCTCCCTGATCCAGGGATCGAACCCCTGTCTCTCACATCTCCTGCATTGCAGGTGGATTCTTTACCCACTGAGTCACCTGGGAAGCCCTATATGTTGAGTAAATGTTCTTAAATCTACTTCTTTGAGGAAGATACATTTTGCCTTGGTTGGACCTCTGGTAATACAAAAAGGACTCTTATGTGATAAATTGTGGCTATAATCAACGGCCTTAAAACAGTAATTTTTCCCAGTATTGGTTATAATACTGATTCCCAGTATCGTCAGTTTCATTAGAAGCTTTTGTCCAGAAGGTAGCTTGTTAACTAAGTGAAGTGCCTATATCTCTTATTTACTGCCAAATACACATTGTTCAAGGCTAACTATTGTATCATGATACTTTATCATATTCACCTCTATGGATTTTTTTTCACCTAGATTCATAATAGCATCCTCATCATTTTTTGTGTTCTTATAGTTACTTATATTTAACCCCACCATTTCCCTGTCACCGAAGAAAAGTATATTTTTTCCAGTCTACCTTATGCCTTTGGTGTATAACTATTTAATCTGTTAGAAAAAGAATTTATGATTACTCTATATTTTTGTCTCTTAACAACTTTAATGAGAGATAATCCATATACCATACAAAACCAATTGAAATTGTTCAGTGGTTTTTAGTGTATGGACAGAGTCATGCAACCATTCAGTTCAGTTCAGTTCAGTCGCTCAGTCGTGTCCGACTCTTCGCGACCCCATGAATCGCAGCACGCCAGGCCTCCCTGTCCAGCACCATCTCCCGGAATCCACTCAGACTCACATTCATTGAGTCTGTGATGCCATCCAGCCATCTCATCCTCTGTCATCCCCTTCTCCTCCTGCCCCCAATCCTTCCCAGCATCAGAGTCTTTCTCAATGAGTCAACTCTTCGCATGAGGTGGCCAAAGTACTGGAGTTTCAGCTTTAGCATCATTCCTTCCAAAGAAATCCCAGGGCTGATCTCCTTCAGAATGGACTGGTTGGATCTCCTTGCAGTCCAAGGGACTCTCAAGAGTCTTCTCCAACACCACAGTTCAAAAGCATCAATTCTTTGGCGCTCAGCCTTGTTCACAGTCCANGTAAGCATCTTCTAATTTCATGGCTGCAGTCACCATCTGCAGTGATTTTGGAGCCCCCCAAAATAAAGTCTGACACTGTTTCCCCTGTTTCCCCATCTATTTCCCATGAAGCGATGGGACCGGATGCCATGATCTTCGTTTTCTGAATGTTGAGCTTTAAGCCAACTTTTTCGCTTTCCTCTTTTACTTTCATCAAGAGGCTCTTTAGTTCTTCTTCACTTTCTGCCTTTAGAGTGGTGTCGTCTGCATATCTGAGGTTATTGATATTTCTCCCGGCAATCTTGATTCCAGCTTGTGTTTTTTCCAGTCCAGCATTTCTCATGATGTACTCTGCATAGAAGTTAAATAAACAGGGTGACAGTATACAGCCTTGACGTACTCCTTTTCCTATTTGGAACCAGCCTGTTGTTCCATGTCCAGTTCTCACTGTTGCTTCCTGACCTAGGTCCATCCTTTTTCAATGACTCTACTTTGTGTGGTATTGGTTATGGTATTTCCTGTTCTTGCCATTGCTCTTCACTGGCATATATTTAGTTCTTTTTGAGAATTTCAAGATGTAACTATACCAAAAGTTACAAAATGGCACAGACAGCAAAGGTGTTTAGGACTGGCAGGGTCCCTGGTACAGAACTGAAATTTAAGTGAAGGTAGATTTTGCCATGGATGATTTTGGTGCTAAATTTAAGGTCAAAAAATCTTTGAGCTTTGAAAGCTTTTAAATTCAGCTTTCTCTAGCTTTACTGGTATTTCCCTCATAACTCAATTGGTAAAGAATCCATCTGCAGTGCAGAAGTCTGCCTGCAATGCAGGAGACGCGGCTTCGATTCCTGGGTTGGGAAGATCCCCGGGAAAATGGCAACCCCCTCCATTATTCTTGCTTGGAGAATCCCACGGACAGAGGAGCCTGGTGGGCTGCAGCCCATGGGGTTGCAAAGAGTCAGATGTGACTTAGCAACGAAACCATCACCTAGCTTCACTGAGGTATAATTGACAAATAAAAATTGTATTACACTTGAGGTATACAGTGTAACAATTTGATATATATTATGTATTACCGTGAAGTGCACGCTGTGCAATTACCAGAATCAAGTTAAATTAACACATCCTTTACCTCACATGGCTACTGATTTTGTGCATTTCTGTGGTGAGAGCACTTGAAATGCTAAGAGTAGGTCTTAAGCATACCAGATGGTATATTAACTAGTTACCACCCTGTACATTACAGCCTCCAAACTCACTCATAGCTGAAAGTTTGTACCCTTTGACCATCATCTCCCCATTTTCCTCAACCCCTAGCCCTTGGCAACTTGCTGCTACTTCCTGGTTCAGTGAGTTCAGCTATTTTAGATCCCACATATGAACTCATCGAGTCGTATTGGTTTTTCTGTGTCTGCCTTATTTTACTTAGTGTAACATCCACCAGATTCATCTATGTTATAATAATTGGCAGGAAATCCTTTTTTATGGCTGATGATATTCTATCATATATATCACACATATCATACAATGAAAGACCGCTTTCACATCACAGTTTAAAAATTCGTCTGTTAACACTTAGGCTATTCCCATGTTTTGGTTATTCATAGTGCACTGAACATGGCTGTATAGATGTCTCTCTGAGATGCTGACTTTATTTCCATTGAGTAGATACAGAGACAGAGAAGACAATGGCACCCCACTCCAGTACTCTTGCCTGGAAAATCCCATGGATGGAGGAGCCTGGTAGGCTGCAGTCCATGGGGTCTTGAAGAGTCAGACACGACTGAGCGACTTCACTTTCATGCATTGGAAAAGGACATGGCAACCCACTCCATTATTCTTGCCTGGAGAATCCCAGGGATGGGGGAGTCTGGTGGGCTGTCATCTATGGGGTTGCACAGAGTCGGACACGACTGAAGCAACTTAGCAGCAGCAGCAGCAGATACAGAGAGGTGGAATCACTGGATCATATGGTAGTTCTATTTTAAATTTTTGGAGAAAACTGCATACTGTTTTTCATAGTGGCTGCACCAACTTATATTCCCATCAACAGTGCTCAAAGGATTCCCCTAATACCCTCACCACTGCTTATCTCTTGTCTTTTGGATAATAGCCATTTGAGCACATGTGAGGTGATGCCTCATTGTAGCTTCAGTTTACATTTCTGTGATCCTGACATTGAGCATCTTTTCATATACCTGTTGGATATTTGTATTTTGGTGGGGGGGAGGATTTCTGTTCAGGTTCTTGGCCCATTTAAAAACCCAGGTTTTTGTTTGCTATTGGGTTCTTTAGGAGTTCTTTGTCTGTTTGAGTATTACTCTTACCAGATTTATAGCTTGCAAATATCTTCTTCCAGTTCATACACTGTCATTGCATTTTGTGGGTTGTTTGCTCTGCTATGCAGAAAACCTTTCAGTTTTCAGGACTGAGAATTAAGAATTTTGACCCCGTGTTTCTTGAGTTAAATGCCTCTTGTTTGTGTTTCCATGGTCTTTCACACACATCTTTATCATGGCCCTTGATCCATTGACTTGGGTCTCTATGCTCACATACTGCTTGTCTCTTTTTGTAATAGACTGTAAGCAACGAAGTCCTCATCATTTTTCCTCTCTCACTGCCTGTTAATTAGGCTCTCAGCATTGTTTGCTGGATTAATGAATAAATACATTAGGTGATTCAGATGTCTAGGAGAGAGGAATGGTATAGGTTAGATAAGGGCAAAATGAGCATTAGAATCAGGTTATGTGTTTATACTGAGATTTCCCAACTTCTACATTTTGGCCATTTTGGTCCAGCAATGTCTTTGCTGTGGGGCCTGGCCTGTGCATTGCAGAATGTTTAGCATCATCTTTGGCCTCTACTCACTGGTTTCCTGTAGCGTCCTCCCCTCCTCATGTGATAATCAAAAACATCTCCAAACATTGCCAGGTGTTTCTGGGGAGAAAAATGATCACCAGTTAAGAACTTATGTCTGCCATCCTGGCCTTGAGAGTTGTGCACACCTGGGTGAAAATATTTTTCTGTCATGTATGAGGCAAGTCAACCTTTAAGAGCCTTAGTGTCCCATTTTTAAAAAGTGTGTTTCATTTTATTTTATTTTGTTGTTGCTGTTTTTGCGCTGCTGTGCAGCATGTGGGACCTTAGTTCCTTGACCAGGGATTGAAGCCCTTACCCCTGTGGTGGAAGTGGGAATTCCTAACCCACTGAAGTCCCTGTCCCATTTATAAGATGGGGAAAATAGTAGTACATGTCTCCTAAGATGATGGAGAAGGTTACACTGAGAATATGTAAGACTTCTGAAAATAGTGAGAGCTCAGTAATCCACAGCAGTCAGGTAGAGGGTGAATGGGTCTTGATCTAAAGCTCTATTTATCTCTGAGTCTATATGTGTCCTCTTGGTTTCTATATGTTTCTCTATCTCTATCCTCCCTATCTATCTCATTGTTTCTCTGTGTCTCTCTCTGTCCGCATCTGTTTTTATGTTATTGCAAAGTCTCTGTCTTTTTTTGGAGAGAGACCACATTTGCACAACTTTTACTATAGTATATTGTCAATAAATGATATCTTTTATTAATTATAGCTGTTAATTTCTTGCTGTGCCAAATTTATAAGGTAAACTTTATCACAGGTATGTATGTAAAGAAAAAACCCTATTCTAAAGAAGATTCAGTACTATCTGTGGTTCTAGGCATCCACTGAGTGTCTAGGACACTCCCCTATGGATAAGGAGGTTCTACCTAGAAAGCTCCCAGATTCTGGAATCCAGCTGGCTTCAGGCCCAGCCTTTTTGTGTTTCTCTTGGCATCCATGTCTCTTTGTCTCAAAGTCCCTCTTTATGTCTGTTTAAATGTCCATGTTCCTCTGCCTCTCTGTGTACATTTCTCTCTCCCTCACTGTGTCTGTTTTTCTGGCTCTGAGCATGTGGGACAGGACTCCAATGTGGCAGAGGCAGTTTGGAGTGGACTGGGGCAGGTCACAGAGACTTTGGCTTGCAGAGCAGTGGAGGAGGGACACAGTCTCAACAGCAGACTGTGGCAGAAATGTCTGTACTCCATCTGACATCACTGGGGACATAACAAGTTTCCTGATAGGAGGCTAGTACTATTTCGGGAGGTTTTTGTGTTAAAAGAGATTGGGATTATGGGAGTGAATCAGGATGTGACTGTAGTGATCTAAACACAAGGTGGGGTTTCCCTGGTATCTCAGCTGTTAAAGAATATGCTTGCAATGCAGGAGACTCTAGTTTGATTCCTGGGTTGGGAAGATCCCCTGAAGGAGGGCATGGCAATGCATCCAGTATTCTTGCCTGGAGAATCCCATGGACAGAGAGCCTGGTGGGCTACAGTCCATGGGGTCACAAAGAGTTGGGCACAACTGAGCGACTAAGCACAGCGCAAGCATAAAGCAATGAAGGTTGGAATTAGAATAGGGCAGTTGGAATAGTCCATCCAAGAAGTGTGTAACTGCAGAAACTGTGTAACTGGCAGTGGATGGCACGTGAGAACATTGAGAGTGTGGGCTTTTGAATCAGATCATCATTGAAAGATTGATTCTGCCACATACTGTTTGTAGTATATCTGGCTGCAACTCAGCAGCAGTGAACCATGATTTCTCTCTCAAATGGAGATGATATTGTCTGTCTTGAGGGGCTGTCCTGATGGTTTGAGACATTGTGCGAAGTTAAGCAGGAACTATCAGGCCCTCCATAAAAGGTAGCTACAATTTATAGAAATCAAAGAAGGAGAGAAATGAGAGCCAAGTTGTCTTGGAGCGTGAATGAACAGCCTAGTCTGCAAGTAGAAGCAATCTGATTTTATGTGGAGCAGCCTAATTTAAATCTGATTGTAAAGAGAAGTAAATTTTCAAAAGCAAGGGAGGCATAGAGCAAACCAGCCTTACGTTTTACAGCTCTGCTGGGCATCTGTGTGCCACAAACCAGGTCATTTATAGTTTTTATGAGCCTAGATAGATTTGGAACACTTTGGTTTGCACTTGAATACAAAATCCACCCCTTTCTTCCAAGAGATGCTGTGAAATACGAGGGAAGAAATCCCTGATATTGTTTATACTACGGCGCGGATGTAGAACATGATGAATGAGAGTAATAGCTGGTAACCAATATTAGATCATGATGACAAGGAAATTCATTGTTGGGAACTTTCCTATAAAGAACGGATAGTACTATCAATCCATTCTCAGAGTCAGAAAGTTACTTTATGAGAAATGATCCTTTCCACCTAGACTTTGCCTTTTCATGGTACTGCGGTTTGATTTAATGCCTCTCTCTCATTGCCTGCTTTTGCGCAAAATGCCTTTCACTTTTCTAATGCGGGGTCCCTCATTGATGATCATTAATTCAGAGTGGTTGGGCTTCTTGGAGTTTTTATCAGGCATTGTGATAAATTTTGTACCTGGGTTTTTCTGGGTTATGTGTGTTTGTCTATGAAATTGGCATGAACTTCACAGTGGCTTTTGGCAGTGTGCCTTGGACGGTATATATTTAATAGCTTTAACATCTATTCTTTCTTTCTGTGACCTCTCCTTTCACATTTATTTGCAGGGTTTCATGTGGGATTGGGATAAATCTAATCTGGTGATAGCTAGGGTTTCTGCCTGCCCTGCATTCCTTCCGGTTGCTTTTGGTAAATTGTACCCTGCTTTTCTTTTGGAAAACCACTGACAACCCCATGGTGTTGTGGTTGTAGTCTCAGTCTTGATCCCCCTGGGAAGGACATGTCATTCTTTTTAATCAGAATACCCCCTTCTCCAGTCATAGTGATTTGGTTTGTGGATAAGCATTTTCATTCATTCATGCAATAGTATCGACTGGCCACTTACTGTGTGTTAAATGCTGGATTTTGTTGTGGATAAAACAGTATGCAAAATAGGGACTTTGAGCTTAGAGAATTTACATTCTAGGTGAAGAAGACATCAAACCTGTAAACAGAAATAAAATTAAATGTCAGGTAATGGTTTTAGGTAATGATTTCAGGTAATGGCTTCCCAGGTGGCTCAACAGTAAAGAATCCATCTGCAATGCAGAAGATGTAGGAGACGTGGGTTTGATCCCTGGGTCAGGAAGATCTCCTGGAGGAGGGCATGACAACCCACTCCATTTTTCTTGCCTAGGAAATTCCATGGACAGAGGAGCCTCATGGGCTAGAGTCAGGGGTCACAAAGATTTGGACACTACTGAGCACACAGCACACACTGGTTTTACTTAAAAATGTGTGAGAGGATTGAAGAGTGACTGAAGGTAGGGATGGTGAATAGCAATTTTAGAAATGGGGTTTGCGGAAGACCTTTAGGGTGAAGTGATATTTGGTCTGAATGAAGTGACGGAATAAGTCATATCAGTATCTTAGAGAAAAGTGTTTTGGTGTAGAGGGAACTGTAGGTGCAAAAGCCTTGAGGCTGTAGTAAGGAGGGCAAATAAGTGGGCAAAGTGATAGGGAATGAAGAAGAGAGGTAGGCATGGGCCAAGTTATATAGGAGCTGACAGTCTATTGGGAAGATCCTCTAGAGAAGGGAAAGGCTACCCACTCCAGTATTCTGGTCTGGAGAATTCCATGGACACAGTCCATGGGGTTGCAAAGAGTCGGACACAACTGAGCGACTTTCACTTTCAGTCATCTGTCTATGGAGAAGACATTGGTTGGAACTGAGAAGGAAAAGCATGGAGAGTTTTGAATACAGCAGTGATGAAGAAGGGTCAACTAGAATGTTCCCTGAGATGATATGGATGCTGGAAGAGTGGGTTGGGCTTAGTGACGTGCTTCTGGTGAATAGGGAAACGGAAGCACAAGGAGAGCATGCAGCGTGGGAGTTTAGGTTGTAAAAGGTAGTGTGATATCCTTGTTCTCCGTTGGGTGACTCCCTCTAAGGGAAGCCCACTGCCGTGTCATCAGGACACTCAAGTGGTCCTACTGTGGTCGCCAGCCAGATAATTTTCTGGTGGAAGATAACGTCATGTTGGTGTTTAGTCATGAAGTCATATCCTACTCCTTGTGACCCCATGGACTGTAGCCCGCCAGGCTCCTCTGTCCATGGGATTTCCCAGGCAAGAATACTAGAATTGGGTCACCATTTCCTCCTCTAGGGGATCTTCCCAAGCCAGGGATCAAACCCGTGTCCCTGCATTGGCAGGTGGACTCTTTACCACTGAGCCAGCAGGGAAGTCAGATAGTGTCACAGGTTCAAGTGTATATGATATCAATGTCTATTCCATTTCAGAATTGATTTTCATTTCTCTAAAGAGGAATGCTTTGACCACATTGATACAATCAAGTGCCCAAAGCACTCCAACCTAAACATTTATCTTTTGTGAATCTGAACTCCAAGGAAAGGGCAAATACTAATAGCATGTCTTAGGCATGGAAGTCTGCATTTTGGATAATTTTATTAGATTGGTTAATCGGAAAAAACCTAGATCTCAATTTAATTTGTAACAAAAATTTAATCAATGAATTGAACCATTTTTAAATAATATGAAGAAATGGGACTGATTTAAATATTCAACACACAGAAGTGTTATTATGGCATATCAAAGAATACCCTGATTGGTTATTAATCAAATGCAAAATTTTATAATGTGGGGAAGATGTAATGACATGGGGACAATATGTGAAAGTCTTACCAAATGAATAAGCTGAAGATAAAATTAGACTGACTCTGTTGATGTAACTGTTAAATAAAAACTTGCTGCTAAGTCACTTTAGTCGTGTCTGATTTTTAGTGACCCTATGGACTATAGCCTGCCGGGCTCCTCTGTCCATGGGATTCTCCAGGCAAGAATATTGGAGTGGATTGCCATGCCCTCCAGGAGATCTTCCTGACACAGGGATCGAACATGAATCCCTTATGTCCCCTAAATATAAACCTAGATGAGGATATAAAAACTATAATTAAAAGAGGTTATTGAATAGTAGAATTCTTAGTGTTTGGATCTCTGTACTTATAATATCACTCATGAACTTTTAAAATGCTGCATTCCAGTTAGACTTAATTTTCCAGATACATCTTTATTAGTGGAACACTTGCCTATGATAACCTCAAGTCTAAAGTTCTATGAATACAGTATGAATTTTGAATTCCTTCCNCCTTTAGGATTGACTGGCTGGATCTCCTTGCAGTCCAAGTGACTCTCAAGAGTCTTCTCCAACACCACAGTTCAAAAGCATCTATTCTTCAGTATTCAGCTTTTTTTATAGTCCAACTCTCACATCCATACATGACAACTGGAAAAATCATAGCTTTGACTAGAAGGACCTTTGTCGGAAAAGTAATGTCTCTGCTTTTGAATATCCTGTCTAGGTTGGTCATAACTTGTCTTCCAAGGAGCAAGCGCCTTTTGATTTCATGGCTGCAGTCACCATCCGCAGTGATTTTGGAGCCCCCCAGATTAAAGTCTGTCATGTTTCCACTGTTTCCTCATCTATTTGCCATGAAGTGATGGGACCGATGCCATGATCTTTGTTTTTTGAATGTTGAGTTTTAAGTCAGATTTTTCACTCTCCTCTTTCACTTTCATCTAGAGGTTCTTTAGTTCTTCTTCGCTTTCTGCTTCAAGGGCTAAAGTAAGACATTTGGATTTTCTTCCAAGTGTAAAGAGGAACTCTTGAGCTTTTCCAGAAAGGGAGATGGCCTGATCTGATTTATTTTTAAAAAGACATATTAGTAAACTCTTAAGTATTGGATAGTTAGTGTTTTAATCTCTGCGTAGGCTGTACTGTCTCAGTTTTAAGTACTCAGTTCTGCTGCTGTGCCGTGGAAACAGCCATGAACAATATTTAAACAAATGGCTGTGTTCCAAATTGTTTATAGAGCCAGGTGGCTGGCTCAGGTGTTAAAAGGTCAAGTTGGCTCCTGTGGGGAGATTAGAGGGAGAAAAGGATGGAAGTATGAGACTCGTAAGGAAACTATGGTAGTAGATCCGGGTATAGTTTGGAGGGGAGTGATGAGGGTTTGATGATGGACCAGATGTGAGAGTTGAAGAAAAAGAGGAAATAAGAATGCTTCTTGTGTTGGGAGGTTGGGCAACTGGTTGATGGGTGTCATTTCTTGTGATGGTGAACATTCATGGCGGGGGGCAGGTCCTTTACTTCTAAATTCCAGTCCATATCTGTTTAGCATGATATGGTTTGTTTCATCTCAAATGAACAATGCTAACTTTGATGTAAATGAACTCTCAACAGAATCACATGGCAGTGTGTTTAAACTGATTTTATGGGAGCTTCAAAAATAAGAACCATCATATCATGCTTTGCATCAAATGTACCTTGGCAGGTGTGACAACCCCCTTTTGTCCCCTGCTCAGCTGCCAATGGGGAGCCCCTAGAGTGATGAGACACCAGTAGTTCAGTGTTGTTGCCCTACAGGGAGTAACACTCTGCTGTATTTAAACAGATGCTCAGAATATATTAGTAAACATTGAGCTGTTAAATGTTTTATACCTTATTAGAGATCATGTGATGCTGATTTATGTATAATGGATCTGGGATTTACATTATCTTTGACTTCTGGTATTATGATGCTGGAGAAGACTTTTGAGAGTCCCTTGGACTGCAAGGAGATGAAACCTAAAATCCTAAAGGAAATCAACCCTGAATATTTATTGGAAGGACTGATGCTGAAGCTGAAGCTCCAATACTTTGGCCACCTGATGTGGAGAGCCAACTCGCAGAGAAGGAAATGATAGATGATGAGATGGTTGGATGGTATCATCGACTCATTGGACATGAGTCTGAGCAAACACCAGGATATAGTGAAGGACAGGGAAGCCTGGAATGCTGCAGTCCATGAGGCTGTGAAGATTTGGACGTGACTNTCAACCCTGAATATTTATTGGAAGGACTGATGCTGAAGCTGAAGCTCCAATACTTTGGCCACCTGATGTGGAGAGCCAACTCGCAGAGAAGGAAATGATAGATGATGAGATGGTTGGATGGTATCATCGACTCATTGGACATGAGTCTGAGCAAACACCAGGATATAGTGAAGGACAGGGAAGCCTGGAATGCTGCAGTCCATGAGGCTGTGAAGATTTGGACGTGACTCGTAACTGAACAACAACAACAACCAGGGTAAATGTAATTACAGCAGTTCAAAGTAAAATAAAAGTACATAATTTTGATTACTTTTCTCTCTCCCGATGTGAATTTGTGTGTGAATTTGTATGTGTGTGTGTGCATGTGTGCCTGCTGAGCTGACAACAATACTTCCAGTGATGTGCAGAAATCCTTAGGAGAAAGCTCGCATTCTGAGGTACGAAATTCCAAACCAGGAACAGTGTGGCCGGGAAACCTTTTCCTCCTGTTTAAGAAAACCAAAAAATTGACAAAAAAGTATACATGCTTTAATAATTTCTGGATATCAAAACACATACATGTATTTTTTAGTATCACAATAAAATTCTGTGAGTTTATAGTAAGATTGTCTTGAGTAGCAAGTAATCCCTTCAGCTCATGATGCCACCAAGATCTTCAGGAAGATAATTATGGCATCCAGTGTTATATAGCTTCATACTCAGACCATTGCTGCAGTAGTGATGATCTTTGAAAGATTTAGGATCCCGAGGGCAACTTAAAATATGACAGAGAGCCTATGAGACAGAATATCTTAGGTTTTGTTGATAAGGAGACACCATAGAAATCAAGGAATTAATCCTCTGGTCCATTCCTGATGCAGAAAGAGAAGCATCCTTAGGGATTTTCTAAGAAACCTTTCTCAGGTTCCTCTCCAGTGCTTGGTTTCTCCACCATCACGCTAATTGACAAGAACAAAAGGGACAGGAGGAAAAGTTCCTGGATCAGCTTTTTCAGGGAGCTTGTCCACACAGTTCTGTTCTTTGTTACTGCAAATGGCCCCTGACAGATTCCTCAGCACCACACATTGCACACTGCAAAGCCTGAAATGCCTAGATTTTTTATGCCATGGCATATGGGAGGATGCATAGACTTTGCCTTCAACTGTTAATTCTGTGGCTTATACCTTAACACAACATGTGCTAAAGCTCCTGCTTCCCAGGACTGTAAATGATCCTAAAACTCTACAAGTATGTTTACTTAACAGATCTATTCTAATATGATTGCTGTTGTTCGGTCATTAAGTTCTGTCTGACTCTTTGTGACCCCATGGACTGCAGCACGCCAGGCTTCCCTGTCCTACTTACCAGCTCCTGGGGCTCGCTCAAACTCACGTCCATTGAGTCAGTGATGCCATCCAACCATCTAATCCTCTGTTGTCCCCTTCTCCTCCTGCTTTCAATCTTTCCCAGCATCAAGGTCTTTTCCAGTGAGTTGACTCTTCGCATCAGGTGGCCAAAGTATTGGAGCTTCAGCATCCATCCTTCCAATGAATAGTCAGGGTTGATTTCCTTTAGGATTGAGTGGCAGCAAAAAGGACAAAGTACAGACTTTCTGCAACAAGCTAGAGCTTGGTGAGAGCTGCAGAAGTTTGTGAAATTTGAGTTATTAAACCTTTATATAAGTAATGAGACTGTTGTATGATGAATATTTTTCTACCTACCCATGTGAAGTTTAGTGAATTGCCTATTTGTAATCGTTAGATATTTTAAAAACTGACAGCTCATGTGAGTAGGCTTAAATTGGTTGTATAATTTCTTTAAGACTTGGACTACTTTTTAAGCATATTTTGGTCCTGGTCACTTCTGTTAATCCCCCAGGTCATGTTATTTTCTCATTTTATCCTCCAACTAAAGACTTCCTTGAGATTTACCTATTAATGTTTTTCTTCTTGGTCCATCAAAAGAAGGGCAAAATTGATCAGGTTGGTTATCTATTCATGTAAGTTAAATTTTTTTGCATGTGTGGTAAGAACTCTTAACATGAGATCTAGCCTCAGTACATTTTTAAGTATGACTTTGTACAGCAGAGCTCTAGAACTTTCTCATCTTGCTTTGTTGTTCTTGTTCAGTCACTTAGTAGTGTTCGACTCTTTGTGACCCCATGAATTGCAGCATGCCTGACTTCCCTGTTCTTCACTATCTCCTGAAGTTTGCTCAAACTCATGTCCTTTGAGTCGGTGATACTATCTAACCATTTCATCCTCTGCTGTTCTCTTGTTTTGCTTTCCATCTTTCCCAGCATCAGGTTTTTCCAATGAGTTGGTTCTTCACATCAGGTGGCCAAAGTTTTGGAGCTTCAGTATCAATCCTTCCAATGAATATTCAGAGTTGATTTCATTTAGGATGGACTGGTCTGATCTCCTTGAAGTCAAAGGGACTGTCAAGCATTTCTCTAATACCACAGTTCAAAAGCGTCAGTTCTTTGGTGCTCAGATTTCTTTTTAGTTCAACTCTTACATCCATACATGACTACTGGTAAAACCATAGCTTTGACTAGGCGGACCTTTGTTGGCAAAGTAATGTCTCTCCTTTTGAATATGCTGTCTAGGTTTGTCATAACTTTTCTTCCAAGGAGCAAGCATCTTTTAATTTCATGGCTGCAGTCACCATCTGCAGTGATTTTGGAACTCCCCCCCAAAATAAAGTCTGTCACTGTTTCCATTGTTTCCCTCTCTATTTGCCATGAATTGATAGGACTGGATGCCATGATCTTCATTTTTTGAATGTTGAGTTTTAAGCCAGCTTTTTTATTCTCCTCTTTCACTTTTATCAAGAGGTTCTTTAGTTCTTCTTCACTTTCAGCCATAAGGGTGGTATCATCTGTGTATCTGAGATTATTGATATTTCTCCCTGCAATCTTGATTCCAGCTTGTGCTTCATCCAGCCCAGCATTTTGCATGATGTACTCTGTATATAAGTTAAATGAACACAGTGACAATATATAGCCTTGACGTACTCCTTTCCCAATTTGGAACCAATCTGTTGTTCCAATTCCGGTTCTGACTCTTGCTTCTTGATCTGCATACAGATTTCTCAGGAGACAGGTAAGGTAGTCTGGTATTCCCATCTCTTGAAGAATTTTCCACTGTTTGTTGTGACCTACACAGTCAAAGGATTTAGCATAGTCAGTTAAACAAAAGTAGATGTTTTTATGGTATTCTCTTGCTTTTTTGATGATCCAATGGATGTTGGCAATTTGATCTCTGGTTCTTCTGCCTTTTCTAAATCTAGTTTAAACATCTGGAGGTTCACAGTTCATGTACTATTGAAGCCTGGCTTGGAGACTGTTGAGCATTACTTTGCTAGTATGTGAGATGGGTGCAACTGTGTGGTAATTTGAGCATTCTTCGGCATTGCCTTTCTTTGGGATTGGAATGAGAAACTGACCTTTTCTGGTCCTGTGGCTACTGCTGAGTTTTCCCAATTTGCTGGCATATTGAGTGCAGCATTTAAAAAGCATCATCTTTTAGGATTTGAAATAGCTCAACTGCAATTCTATCACCTCCACTAGCTTTGTTCATAGTGATACCTCCTAAGGTCCACTTGACTCTGCATTCCAGGATGTCTGGCTCTAGGTGAGTGATCACACCATCATGGTTATCTGGATCATGAAGATCTTTTTTGTATAGTTCTGTGTATTCTTGCCACCTCTTCTTAATATCTTCTGCTTCTGTTAGGTCCATACTGTTTCTGTCCTTTACTGATAGTCCATCTTTGCATGAAATGTTCCCTTGGTATCTCTAATTTTCCTCTATTCCTTTGCACTGATCACTGAGGAAGGCTTTCTTATCTCTCTTTGCTATTCTTTGGAACTCTGCATTCAAATGGGTATATCCTTCCTTTTCTCCTTTGCCTTTTGCTTCTCTCCTTTTCTCAGCTATTTGTAGTCCTACTCATCCAACTATTTTGCCTTTTTGCATTTCTTTTTCTTGGGGATGGTCTTGATCACTGCCTCTTGTACAATGTCACAAACCTCTGTCCATTGGTCTTTGTAGAGCTTTTCAAAGCCTTTCACAGACATCCAGTTGCCTGTGTCTCCCTTTTACACTTTTCAGTCAATCTTATTTCCCTTCCCCAACTATTATTACCTCATCAGGCAGATGCTATCTTAAATAATTGCTGCTGGTGTGTTTTTTTTTTTTTGTCAAATATCATAGAGATAAGGCTATTTGTACTGGGCAAGCTCTGAATTTTTGGTCAATTAAAGACAAGTGCTGTTAGTGAGGATTTACAAGGAGTTGGCAGATAAGTCAAATACTGACAGTTTTCCAGGAATCAGGCTTTTAAGGGAACTTCAAACCTGTTTTTTCCTCTTTCAGCGACTACTTGGCTGCTGGTTTTCATGGTGGCCATAACTGTGATGCTGTTAGTCTGCAATACTGAGATGAAAATGTAGGGCATAGGTGAAGGGCAAATAATGAAACCTCAAAATTCACATGTTTTTAAAAACTGAGATTCATCTACTTTGGGGGAGTATAAATTTACCTTGGGTTTTTAACAGACTTTGGTTAATTTCTAGAGTCCGAAACTATTGATTTTGATCATTTTCCCCACTGTTGTCATTGATTTTACCGAGGAGTAGAGTTTTTGAGGTCCTTCCTCAGCCATCCGAATTCTTTCTTACAAAGTTGATTGACCTGATTTGAAGATGAGAAGGGGAGAGCATTCTAGCAAAAGCAAGTGTACCAGCAAAGGACTGGTGATAGTGTGCTGGGAATTCTTTTTCATATTCCGTTTTATCCCTGCTGGCCTTGGTGTTCTTTTGAAGAACAAAGACCAGAAGCCTGGACACCTGCCCCCCCAAGATTTACTTGCCAACAGGATTCCCAGGTAGATTTCAACAATGAGGGGCTTGCCTGGTGGTCCGGTGGCTAAGACTCCATGCTCCCAAAGCAGGGGCCTTGGGCTCAATCTCTGGTTGGGGAACTAGATCCCACATGCCACAACTAAGAGTTTACAAGGGAAACAAAAAGATCCTGTGTACCACAAGTAAGACTTGGTGCAGCCAAATTTTTTAAAAAAAATATATATATATATATAGGTTTCAACAACAAGAGGTGCTGTGAGAGATCTGAAAACAGACGAGAAGGAGAAGCCCTTATTCCCTGGCAGTTACTGTGTACTGCCTGTTAAGTCCCATCAGACTACAGATGAGAGCTGGACCAGCAGATTTCAATAGCTATCCTGAGAATCACTGATTCTTTGGCTGATACCACGGTGGGTGGTTTCTTATGATTCTTTCACTTCCTGATTTCTTAAATGTTGGCAGCCATTTCCCTAAACTTTGCTCTCAAGCCTTTTCAAAGTTTGATTCTAATTGCTTATGTTAAATACTTTTATGCTTTGCATATTTAGAATGACTTCTGTTTTCTCACAAAACATCGATGGATACATGTTTGAAGAAGCTTCATGAGTTAATGGAAATGAAAGAAAGCCAGTGTGGCTGGAGTTTGTGAATATGGGAAGAGAGTTGTCAGTTCAGACTGGAGGGATCAAAATCAAATTATATGTCATCCAGCTGATTTTATGAGTGAGTGAAGTCTGGAAAAGAATCAAGCACGTTTGAGGGCAAGGGTCCCATCTAAAGAGAACTCAGACTTTTTTCAAATGCAGCAAGAAATCAAAACTTTTATTTCAGATCAACTCTGTGTAACTATTAGGTGTATATTTTATTTTTAAGACAAGGTACTAGCCCAGATCCTGTTTCTGTCTGTCTTGTAGGTTGCCAGTTTTGGAACACTGCCAGGGCAGGCAAGATCTTTTAGGATGTTTTCTTTATTTAAAAAATTCCTACCATTTACTCCATCCAAGTCCTTTCAATTTCCCCATTTCCTTTATCTACCACCTCAGGCTCCAAGAACAACCTAAAATACTAGAAGTTGAGAGAAGAGGTTGAATGTCTTAACCACACGGGAGTTTAAGGACACTACCCTGTTGGCATTAAATCAATGAATGTTCGTTGCTCAGTTGTACCTGACTCTTTGCAACCCCATGGACTATAACCCATCAGGCTCCTCTGTTACGGAATTCTCCATGCAAGAATACTGGAGTGGGTTGCCATTTCCTTCTCTTGGGTATCTTCCAAATCAGGGATTAAACCCAGGTTTCCCACATTGCTGGGAGATTCTTTAGACTGAGCCACAGGGAGGCCACCTGTTGGTCTTTCTTTGAGGCATATTTAGAAACTAGTTTGAATATGTCCTTAACTATTCCAATTTTAAGAGAGGATTTTCAAAGATGCTTCAGGATAACCTGTGCCCTGGAGGTGGTTTGTAATATACCTAATTCTTGCTCTGTATCTTTAGGTATTAACATAGTGGGATTTTCTTTTGGATATGAAAATAAATGTGATTATTTTGCAATGCTGCTTTTATTGGTAAAAATATTATGTTAAGTTTAACATCCTTAAATGGCTACTGAAATACTACAGTTGTTGGCAAGGGGAATTTTACGTAATTTAAAAGCCACGTGGACATTTCTGGGGGGATACTGGATGCGGTGGAAAAATAAAACACTTTAGAAAGAGCTGGATTTCTACATTGTTTTGCTGTGTCCTAGTTATGTAAGCACTTGCAGCTTTCTTACTCTCTCTGAGCTTCTGTAAATGGGGATAAAGGGAAGGGAAAGAGGATTAATTATTTGATTAAGAATTTCTATGCCAGTTATTGCTTTAGACATACTCAATCTACCCTCATGGAATTAATAGTCTAGCAGGGGAGACAGATGAGAAATAAGTGAATTGTATACAATTACTTTATTATAGTTGTGATACATGTTACAGAGGAAGCTGTAGCAGGCAATGAAAGCAAAAGTAATGAACTGTGTCTGTGCATGGTAAGGACTAAAGAAGCATTTGTATATGAAAGGTGAGAAAACCGTTTTTGGTATTAGATTTTGGAAAAGGTGTTGAAAGAACATGCCTTGAGTGTCAGATTTGACAAACCTAGGCATCTGACTAAAAAGCAGCGACATCACTTTGCTGACGAAGTTCAATATAGACAGAGCTATGGTTTTTCCAGTAGTCATGTACAGATGTGAGAGTGGACCATAAAGAAGGCTGAGTGCTGAAGAATGGATGCTTTTGAGTTGTGGTGTTGGAGAAGACTCTTGATACTCCCTTGGACAGCAAGGAGATCAAACCAGTCAAGCCTAAAGGAAATCAACCCTGAATATTCATTGGAAGGACTGATGCTGAAGCTGAAGTTCCAAAACTGGCCACCTGATGGGAAGAGCCAACTCATTGGAAAAGACCCTGATGCTGAGAAAGACTGAGGGCAGGAGAGGGTGACAGAGAATGAGATGGTTGGATGGCACCACTGTTTCAGTGAATACGAGTTTGAGAAAACTCTGGGAGATGGTGGAGGATAGGGAAGCCTGGCCAATGGGGTTGTAGTCAGATACAACTTAGCAACTGAACAAGAACTATCAGATTTGAAGGGGATTATTATTACTTAGAGTGCTGTGTTGATGCACCCTACTGGGTGCAAAGTTAATGCTGAGTAATGACTTGGATATGAGAGATTATGTCCAGGATCTAATGCCTGATGATCTGAGGTAGAGCTGACATAATAATAATAGAAATAATAGAAATAAAGTGCACAATAAACATAACGCATCTGAATCATGCTGAAACTATCCCCTCCCCAACCTTGGTCCTTGGAAAAATTGACTTCTTGAAACCAGTCCCTGGTGCCAAAAACTTTGGGGACCACTGGCTTAATCCATGTGGTTTACAGATCCTGAGCCCAGGAGCGGTGGTCAGGCCTCAGGAGAGAATGGAAACAGGTACCAGAAAGGCATCAACAACTGAAGCAAGTATTTCTCTTTTCTCTCTGCATACGTGCATGCTAGGTCACTTCAGTCATGTCTGACTCTTTGCAGTCCTATGGACTGTAGCCCTCCAGCCTCCTCTGTCCATGGGATTCTCCAGGCAAGAATACTGGAGTGGGTTGCCATGCCCTTCTCCAGGGGATCTTCCCAACCCAAGGATTGAACTGGCATCTTTTATGTCTCCTGCATTGTCAAATGGATTCTTTACCACTAGCACCATGAGGGAAGCCCCTTTCTCTTGCACGCTCTCCCATCTCTGCTTCATTTTACTCTCTTAGCAAGAGTCCTCCCCTGCTTCTCTGTCTCCAGGTTATAGGAGGTTCCAGACAAATGCAGACACTAATTCCATCATTTCTCTTAGGAGGGACAGACTGGCCAATGCTGCTTTGATTGCATACTTAGCCAAATTTAATCCATAATAGTCAAGAGAGTGAGATCCCTTGGTGCCACAGGGCTCCTGCCATCTAGAGAGTAACTTCTGGGGATTGTGTATCTGTCTATTGAGAATAAAAGCAGTACATCCTTTATCAGGAATGTTGTGATGATTAGATGAAATAACTGACAGTGCCTAGCACAGGATAAGCATCAGTACATGCAAGCTTATTATTACTTTTGTTGCTGTTCGACATGTTCTTTAAGTCTTTATAAGAGATGTTTTTGTGCCCGTGTGCTAAGTCGCTTCAGTTGTGTCCCACCCTGCAACCCCATGTACTGTAGCCTGCCAGTCTCCTCTGTCCATGGAATTCTCCAGTCAAGAATACTGGAGTGCATTACCATGCCCTCCTCCAGGGAATCTTCCCAATCCAGGGATGGAATCCACATCTCCTGCATTGCAGGTGGATTCTTTACTGCTGAGACATCAGGGAAGCCCAGGGGATGGCTTTGCTCAGAATCAGGGGACCCATTGCAGGAAGTTTAGAACACAGGAAGAGGCTTATTTTGTAAACAACTGTTAAGCAAGTTTGGGAATATGAGGAGCCTGAATGCATTCCCATTAACAGGGTATCCGTCTTAGAAACATGGCTCATTTAATTAAATTTGTTATACTCTTTTCTTTTTAATTCTTTTGAAGCAAACCAGATGGGAAGAAGGCAAATATGAAAGCTTATCATTACCAGGGATAAAACAAAATATTCAAGGCAGCTGTTTAGATGTTTCTCAACTCCTAATGAAAAAAATAGGCTTTAATAGTAATATTAATATAATTGTTGGTACCTGTTTACAGTTATTAAAACAATAATAAAAAGAAACTTTCATAGCTGTTACATGATTTTCCTACATTTTAGTAGGCATTTCCCTCTTTGAATGATGAAGGGATGCCCTTTAAATTGTCACATGAATAAAGTTAATGCAAATGAACATTTTTAGGTCAGTACACATTGGGTAAAAATGTTTTTCTTTTTTTTCTTTTTCCTGTTTTCTTAAGTTTTTGGCTGATCAAAAAAAGTTCTTGAGTTATGAAGTCTGCCTACTGTGGTAAAAAATACCTGTGATATTTCCAAATTAAATAATTAAAAATAGGTAAAAATGAATAATTCCTGGTGGTCCAGTGGTTAAGACTGCCTTCCAATGCAGGAGATGTCAGTTCCATCCCTGGAGGGGAGCTAAGATCCCACATGGCTTGAAACCAAGAAACCAAATATATAAAGCAGAAGCAATATTGTTGCAAATTCAGTAAAGACTAAAGATGGTCCACATCAAAGAAATCTTCAAAAAAAAAAAAAACACTTTAAAAAATGATCTTTAGGCAATTAGGTGAAAGTAGTTTTTATTTTTCATAGTGGTAAAATGGTTGTGTTTCAGGCCTATGCCAGCCTGTGTTGAGCCAGGCTTGTGCTCGCCTCAGGGCCCTTGCTCTGGCTGTGCCTCTGCCCGCAGCCTTCTTGATAGACATTTGCACAGCCCTGCTCTCCCCTCCCTGGCATCTTTGCTCAGATGTCACCTCCTCAGTGAACATCTGCTGTTCCCATTCTGTTAAAAACTATTCTGCCATCCTAGCATTTCTCAACGTCTTTAAGTTGCTGGCTGTTTCCTAAAGAACTTACTACCTTCTAATATGTTAGACCCTTTGCTTATTTATGATTATTGTCTGTTCTTACACTGTTTTTATCTGCTTTCCCTGGTGTATCTCCAGTGCCTTAGACCATAGCAGGTGCAGAATTGACCTTGAATAAATACTGAATGAAGAAAATATATAACTTATATATAAATATTATAGATGCATGTAGAAGTTAGTAGAGCTAGAATTTTTTTTTTTTTTTTAACTTTGATCCATGCATCAATCCATCTACCCATTCATCCATCTATGAATATTTCCTGAGCACTTAATACTTTCCCCTGGAGCTTTATTTTCCTTTGGGATTAGAGATATTAAATGTGAAGCACTAGACATTATGGGCGGAGAAAGCAATGGCACCCCACTCTAGTACTCTTGCCTGGAAAATTCCATGGATGGAGGAGCCTGGTGGGCTGCAGTCCATGGGGTCGCTAAGAGTCGGGCATGACTAAGAGACTTCCCTTTCACTTTTCACTGTCATCCATTGGAGAAGGAAATGGCAACCCACTCCAGTGTTCTTGCCTGGAGAATCTCAGGGATGGGGGAGCCTGGTGGGCTGCCATCTCTGGGGTCGCACAGAGTCTGAAGTGACTTAGCAGCAGCAGACATTATGGGAGATAATGGCAGAGGTGGTCATAAACTTAGGCTTCCCTTTTTAAAAGTTAATTTTTACTGGACTATAGTTGCTTTACATACAGTGTTGCTAGTTTCTGCTGTAAGCAAAGGGCATCAGCTCTCCATAGACATATGCCCCCTTGTTTTTGGATTTCCTTCCCGTGCAGGTCACCACCGAGCACCGAGTTTCCTGTGCTGCACCGTATGCTCTCGTTATCTATTTTATACAAGGTGTCGATAGTGTATATGTGTCAGTCCCAATCTCCCAATCCATCCCATTCACCCTTCAATTTAGGCTTTCTTGAGTAGGGAGGGCCGAGTGATGGTTGAGATTTATCCCAGCAGATGGGTGGAGTGTATGAGGGGTTTGGAGCAGACAGACCAGCTGAGCCAGGCAAGTCAGGCAAAAATCAGTATTTGCACAAGAACAGGAGAGATGGGAATGCTTTCCAGGAAGAGGAAGTTGAATGTTGCAGACTGTAGAGTAGGAATTTGGAGAACAGTGAGAGAAACTGAGGCCAAGTCTTGAAGTTTGTGAGACCCATTGCTGTGTTTCAGTTTGTCCTGACTATTCAGGAATTTTAAGCAGTACAGAATCAGTTCACTTCAGTTCGGTTCAGTCGCTCAGTTGTGTTCAGCTCTTTGCAACCCCATGGACTGCAGCATGCCAGGCTTCCCTGTTTATCACCAACTCCTGGAGCTTGCTCATGTCCATCTATTTGGTGATGTCATTCAACCATTTCATCCTCAATCATCCCTTCCTCCTCCCGCCTTCAATCTTACCCAGCATCAGGGTCTTTTCAAATGAGTCAGTTCTTTGCATCAGGGGCCAAAGTATTGAAGTTTCAGCTTCAGCTTCAGCATCAGTCCTTCCAGTGAATATTCAGGATTGATTTTCTTTAGGATGGACTGGTTGGATCTCCTTGCAGTCCAAGAGACTCTCAAGAATCTTCTCCAACACCACAGTTCAAAAGCATCAATTCTTCAGTGCTCAGATTTCTTCATAGTCCAACTCTCATACCCATACATGACTACTAGAAAAACCATATCTGTGACTAGATGGACCTTTGTTGGCAAAGTAATGTCTCTGCTTTTGAATATCCTGTCTAGGTTGGTCATAGCTTTTCTTTCAAGGAGCAAGCATCTTTTAATTTCATGACTGCAGTCACCATCTGCAGTGATTTTGGAGCCCCCCAAATAAAGTCTGCCACTGTTTCCATTGTTTCCCCATCTATTTGCCATGAATTGATGGGACTGAATGTCATGATCTTAGTTTTCTTAATGTTGAGTTTTAAGCCAACTTTTTCACTCTGCTCTTTCACTTTCATCAACAGGCTCTTTTAGTTCTTCTTCATTTTCTGCCATAAGGGTGGTGTCATCTGTGTATCTGAGGTTATTGATATTTCTCNATGTCATGATCTTAGTTTTCTTAATGTTGAGTTTTAAGCCAACTTTTTCACTCTGCTCTTTCACTTTCATCAACAGGCTCTTTTAGTTCTTCTTCATTTTCTGCCATAAGGGTGGTGTCATCTGTGTATCTGAGGTTATTGATATTTCTCCCAGCAATCTTGATTCCATCCTGTGCTTCATCGAGCTCAGAATTTCACATGATGTACTCTGCATATAGATTAAATAAGCAGGGTGACAATATACAGCCTTGACATAGTCCTTTCTTAATGTGGAACCAGTCTGCTGTTCCATATACAGTTCTAACTGTTGCTTCTTGACCTGCATACAGATTTCTGAGTAGAGAATGATGCTCTATAATTCCACAAAAGACAACCATTTTGTCTCATCCTTCAATCACCAACACCAAATATATTGCCTTGGGATAACTATTGTCAAATATGGCCTATAAAGCTGTCACCTGAATGCCATTTCAGTTTGTAGTTGCTCAGGCTTCCCACATGGCTCAGTGATAAAGAATCTGCTTGCCACTGCAGGAGATGCAGGAGTCACGGGTTTGATCCCTGGTTTGGGAAGACACCCCTGAAGGGGTAATTGGCAACCCACTTCAGTATTCTTGCCTGAGAAATTCCATGGACAGAGAAGCCTGGTGGGCTCTAGTCCATGGGGTCCCAAAGAGTCAGGCACAACTTTGCGACTGAGCAGCAGCAGTGTATTTGGTCTCTTCACCTGCCTAGAATCCATTTCCTCCTCCTGGATGATGAAACCTAGAGTTTTCCTTTGGGAAACTCTTTTCATCCCTGTGTTTGGTCCTTGACTTTTAGGTGGGCTCTACTCTGGGTGCCAGAGGTAGAAGCTGTGAGCCTGCCATCTGAGAGGACTGAATCTCTGTGGTGACAGTGCTTCATCCGGATGTGAGCCCAGGACACAGTGTCATTTCACCCTACTCTCACCCCGGTAATTAGTTCATGATGGGCAATGTTGTTTAATTCAGGTGTTACTGGGAGGAAAAGCTCATTTCTTGCTGGATTTGAACCTTGGACACTTTGGCAGTTTTCAACTATTGACAGTCATCTCAGTAGCATGTGGAGCCTGAGAGTTAAGCCGAGACGGAGAGCACTCATAGCACAGGAACTGGTACTGTGATTTGAGGACATTGTCTGGCGCTTAAGCCAAGGTTTGTATAGAGCCAGAGGGACTTCCCTTGTGGTCTAGTGACTGAGACTCCATGCTTTCAATGCAGGGGGGCCCAGGCTTGATGCCTGGTCGGGGAACTAGATCCCACATGCCGCAACTAAGACCCAGCACAGTCAAGGGAAGAAAGAAATGCTTTACCATTACTTGAAAAAAAAATGGGTTTGCATAAAGAGAAAAAATCTGCAATTTTCAGAAATGTCAGTTATTTTCCTGGTTTCATTTTTGTTTTGCTTGAGCAGTTTGAGTTGCATCTTTCTTGATTTGGCAAAGCTAAGCATCCTGACACATATGGCCGGAGACTGGTCTCACGCAGGTTCCCATTTGCTTAAATGGGGTGTTGACCCTGCTTAATAACCATCGTCAACACTTGAAGTCAGCTATTTCAATATGGTGGCTTGAGTTCCCTTTTGTTCTATACAATTCACCATTGCTAATGTAAAGAAATATTTCCTCCCTTATCTTGTCCATTACTCTGTGCTCTGCTGTGCTTAGCTGCTCAGTTGTGTCTGACTCTTTGCGACCCCATGGGCTGTATAGCCTGTCAGGCTCCTCTGTCCATGGAGATTCTCCAGGCAAGAATACTGGAGTGAGTTACCATGCCCTCCTCCAGGGGATCTTTCCAACTCAGGAATTGAACCCAGCTCTCCCACATTGCAAGTGGATTCTTTATTGTCTGAGCCACTAGGGAAGCCTGCTCATTACTCTAACACATACAAAATTCTTTGAATTTTCACCTGCTGCATATTTGTTAGTTTCTGAGATGATTATTTGAGAAAACTCCCAATAACATCAGTAATTTTCTTTTTCCTTGAACGGTAGGGAGAATGGCATGTTGATGCACTCCGACAGTCCTGCACTGAGCCCCAACTCTAAACTTGGTTAATATCTCATTTAGATGCATGCCGTACTTTACAGAGGAATTTCCAGCATTCCCCAAGCTATGAATCTTTTGTAAACTACCATTTACAAAACAATATTTTTTCATCCATAGTGGAAAGGTTTCATTTTCTAAGAAGCCTTTATTGGTTGGATATTGGTCAATTTTAAGTCAGTCTTTTTTTTTCAAGAGAAGTTAGTGGTAGGTAATTTTGAGTTTTATTCTTTGTGAACATAAGTACAATTAACTTTATTGCTCATTACTTTTATTATGAAAATGTAACTGCAACTTACATGCATCATTGTTTTCTTCAGTTCTCTCTGAAATTATCGCCTTAGTCATTGGTTCATTCATGTATTTAACCATTCAACAAAAGCTTGTTGAATACCCAGTGTCTGCCTTTGATATTAGGGATACAGAGAAAATAGATAATGATCTTTATTTTTAAGGAATGCATATGGATGGAATTCCTAGTGCTTCTTTTAAAGTTAGTGAATGGAATTCCAAAGAGATTCTTTATGTTTTTAAACTTATTTTTAATTGGAGGATAATTGCTTTACAATATTGTGTTGGCTTCTGCCATACAACAGTGTGAATCAGCCATAAGTATACATATATCCCCTCCCTCTTGAACCTAACCCTTATCCTATCCCATCCCTCTAGGTTGTCACAGAGTACCTCACTGAACTCCCTGTGTGAAACAGCAACTTCCCATTAGCTATCTATTTTGCATGTGGTGATGTATATGTTTCAATGGTACTCTCTCACTTCATCCTACCCTCTCCTTCCCCTGCTGAGTTCAAAGTCTCTTTCTATGTTTGCATCTCTATTCCTGCCCTGAAAATAGGTTCACCAATACCATTTTTCTAGATTCCATATATATGTGTTAATATATGATGTTTGTTTATATCTTTCTGACTTCACTTTGTGTAACAGGCTTTTTTGAATTGTGGCTACCATGTAAAGAATGTCCTTATGATAGATGGTGAATAATAATAGTAGTCCTCATACTTTCAGTTTCAGGTCCCCACCCTTGGAGATGGTAAAGAGCCTGCCTACAATGCAGGAGACCTGGGTTTGATCCCTGGGTCAGAAAGATCTTCTGGAGGAGGAAATGGCAACCCACTCCAGTATTGTTGCCTGAAAAATTCTATGGACAGGGGAGCCTGGTGGGCTATAGCCCATAAGGTTGCAAAGAGTCTGACACAGCTGAGCGATTTTCACTCACTTATTTATCCTTAAAGAGGTTGGGGAGTGGAGCCTGTAATATACATTTTCCATTTCTGTTCCAGCTGGTCAGCTTCTCACACTTTAAAATTTGTATGTTTATAGGATTGTAGCTATACTGAAAAAAGGAACTTGTGAGGGAGAGTTGTGAAGGTATGAGACCAGAGGAGAGATAAGGGCAAAACCTCTAGAATCTGAGACCATGGGTAATATGATCCTGGTTTATAAGTTCAGCTTCATCTTTCACTGCACTCCCGAACAACCCATTGCTTTAAGTAAAGTACCTGCTAAGAACATTTCAGTATTTTGGCTTTGAGCCTCCTTTTTTCTGCTCTTCCCAACCATGGAATGCCCTTTCCCCTGATCTTCTCCCAGTGTGTCTCATTTTTGCCAATCACCAAGAATCTGTCTAGCCTCAGTGCTCCTCAAATGTTAATCGGCATACATATCACCCAGCAGTATTGTTAAAATGTAAATTCTGACTTAGTCTGGGGCAGGGCTGGAAGTCCTGCATGTCTAACAAGCTCCCAGGTGATGGGGATGCTGCCAGACCATGAACCACACTTGGAGTAGCAAGCTTCCACTCTGTAGTAAACTCTCCCTTCTCACATTCTCTCCTGTCCTGGTAAATGTCCATTTTAATGTCTATTTCCTAGTATTCATGATTTTTCCACATGATGGTAGCTCAGAGGTTAAAGCGTCTGCCTCCGATGCGGGAGACCTGGGTTCAATCCCTGGGTCAGGAAGATCCCCTGGAGGAGGAAATGGTAACCCACTCCAGTATTCTTGCCTGGAGAATCCCATGGATAGAGAAGCCTGGTAGGCTACAGTCCACGGGGTTGCAAAGAGTCGGACACGACTGAGCGACTTCACTTTCACTTTCATACTTCTTTAAGGAAACTACTATTTACTTTTTACATACTAAATGCTAAGCATTTCACGTGTATGAGAGAATTGTCTCATACATTTCACATGTATGAGAGAATTGTCTCAATTCTCCCATCATGTGTAAATATGATGGGAGTTCAGTAGACTGTCAATATGAGTTGGTAAATAATGAGCCCTCCAAATAATAATTTTAAGTATGTGTGATGAGTTGGAAAATACAATATCATACTGAGTGCAAAAATTAGGATAACAAATGATCAGTAAGTCCATCCTAATGGTGTAAAAATGCATTTGTATGCACAGGACAAAAGAATGTGAAAGAAAACAAACCAACACCAGGTACAATGATTATTTTGGGAGTGGTAGAGCTGTTTGTATAGCACTTCAGCTTTTTATGCTTGGCTGTAGTTTCTACATATGTTTTTCATTGACCAGATTTTACTCTTATAACCAGAAAACACAATACATATAATAGAGTATAAAGAGACGATTGCTAAGAAGAGGGAGGTGGGAGGCCTGACTGAATTNTTTGTATAGCACTTCAGCTTTTTATGCTTGGCTGTAGTTTCTACATATGTTTTTCATTGACCAGATTTTACTCTTATAACCAGAAAACACAATACATATAATAGAGTATAAAGAGATGATTGCTAAGAAGAGGGTGAGACTTGTCCTGTAATGAACAGATACAGCCCTGTCAGGAGGATGGATGTTTGGCATATTCTGGGCTAGTGGTGCTGGCTTATAGGTGGGGATCATCTTGAAGGAGGCAAGCTCACTTTCTGTTGTAAACTTATTTCTAGTTTTTGTCTTCAAACTTAAGAATAGTATTTATTACATTAAAAAGTTTTTATTCAAGTAGACTGGATAATATTGCATTAGTTTCAGCTGGACAGCATAGTGTTAAACATATATTCATTCTTTTTGAGATTCTTTGCCCAGATAGGTTATTACAGAATACTGTGTAGAGTGCCCTGTGCTCCACAGTAGGTCCTTGTTGGTTATCTATTTTGTATATAGTATCATATGTTAATCCGTTCTCCAGGGAATCACGCCAACCGAGGGATCGAACCCAGGTCTCCTGCATTGCAGGCAGATTCTTTACCAGCTGAGCCACAAGGGAAGCCCAANACAGTAGGTCCTTGTTGGTTATCTATTTTGTATATAGTATCATATGTTAATCCGTTCTCCAGGGAATCACGCCAACCGAGGGATCGAACCCAGGTCTCCTGCATTGCAGGCAGATTCTTTACCAGCTGAGCCACAAGGGAAGCCCAAGTATACGGAAGTGGGTAGCCTATCCCTTCTCCAGCAGATCTTCCTGACGCAAAAATTGAACTGGTGTTCCTGCACTGCAAAGAAAGTGAAGTCGCTCAGTTCTGTCTGACTCTGAGACCCCATGGACTGTTGCCTACCAGGCTCCTCCGTCCATGGGATTTTCCAGGCAAGAGTACTGGAGAGGGTAGCCATTTCCTTCTCCAGGGGATCTTCCTGACCCAGGGACTGGACCCGGGTCTCCCGCATTGTAGGCAGATGCTTTAGCGTCTGAGCCACAGTGCAGACAGATTCTTTACCAACTGAGCTATCAGGGAAGCTCGATGTTAATCCCAAGCCCCGTAACCTAAAGGGCTCTGGAGATTTTTGAAGTGGCCGCTCTGGGACAAGACTCTGGAATCTGTATTTTCACCAGATGTTGGGTGGATCACCTTTTTGAGTTAACACTTTTACAAAAAGAAAGACTAGGGGGCTGAGAGAAAGTTCTAATCTTGTTTTTCTTTTTTTCATACTAACTCTAACACCGTCTTTGGGGAAAATATATGAGCTTGTTAAATTTGTTTCCTCACCTATAATAATGCCTCCCCAAGTTGACGGTCTGGTTCAAGTCAAACAAAAAAATATTGTACAAAATGCTCCAGAAAGCACTCTATACATAAGATGTTTTTTATCACCTCAAGACTAACAATGAGGGTAAATAGAGAAAAATATGGTATTAATAATCATACCGTATACTTAGGTGATATGCCTCAAGGTTTTTCTTTTGTTGTTTGCTTTCATGAAATCATACTGCTTCTATAAAAATTGTGAGAGCACAGAGAAGTCTGATTTCCATAGAGAACTGATTCCTTAAAAAAAAAAAAAAACTATTTATTTATTTATTTCTGGCTGTGCTGGGTCTTTGCTGCTGCACGGACTTTTCTCAAATCCTGGCGAGTGGGGCCTCCCCTCTGGCTGTGGTGCGTGGGCTTCTCATTGCTGTGGCTTCTCTTGTTGTGGAGCACGGGCTTTAGCGCATGTGGGCTTCAGTAGCTGCGGCATGTGGGCTCGGTAGTTGCAACTCCCAGGCTCGAGATCACAGGCTCAATACCTGTGGTACCCAGGCTTAGCTGGTCTGAGGCATGTGGGATCTTCCCGGATCAGGGGTCAAACCCATGTCTCCTGCATTGGCAGGTGGATTCTTTAGCACTGAACACCAGGAAAGCCCCAAGAATTGACTCCTTTTATCCCAGGATATCAAAGCTTTTGGGGAAAGGAACAGTGTTCATACATAGGCCCTGAATACACTGAGTCAGAGTCAATGGAAGATTGATCACGGAGATAAGGAAGGAAGGAAGAAAGCCCAAAGTCACACGGAATGAATACATTGCTTCAAGTTTCGCTGTCTACCAAGATTCAGCACAGGAATTTGTACATGGTAGGAGCTGAATGCATTCTCACTGATCCATTGATAAATAATGAACCTTCTCTGATACCTAATTCCCTGCCTCTCTTCCACTTTCTCTGTGCTTCCACCTCACTGAAATTCCTTCAGAGTCCTAGATACTCCCTATTTATTCCAGCTTCAGCACTTTTGCCCATTCTGTAACCTTTCCCTGGAATCCTGTTCTCTTCCATTCTCTGCCCAGGAGATACCTATTTATCCTGGACCCAATGGTCACTTCCCCAGTGGGGGACTGTCCTGGCCCTATGGTGGGATATTTTCTTACATAATGTTACATCAAACACGTAGTGTAAGTTTTCACTAGAGCACCATCATGATGCTGACTCTTCAGAGCTGATTTCTCATGCTACTTTGTGCAAACAAGTTCTATTCTGAGAGTGTGTTCTTAAGTCCAATTTGTCTGTAAGTCCAACAAAGTCAGCTTAGCTATTCAATGAACACAATAGTCTATGTAGTACTGTTTATTGTTGTTGTTCAGTCGCTCAGTGGTGTCTGACTGTTTGCAACCCCATGGACTACAGCACGCTAGACTCCTCTGTCCTTCACTACCTCACAGAGTTTGCTCAAACTCATGTCCATTCTGTAATAAGTTTCTAATACTTTTCATGCAAATAATACATACATAAAAACACACACACACAAAAGTAAAGAAAACATTTTAAATCTGACAGTATAATACCTTGAAAAATACTGTAGTACTGTACAACAGCTAGCACACAGGGGTGTGTTCTCATCTTTGAAAGTCTGCAACATGAGAGTTCGTATGTAGGGGACTTCCTGTACAGTCTCCATAACAGCGTATACAGATTCATAACAGCAGACACTGTACTTCCCTCATAGACTGCAATATCATCAGAAGCCCAGAGCACAGCAAATAATAGAAAGTCAATAATTTTTTTTGTGTGTGTATGCTGCTTTCTTTCTTTTAAATGCCCAGAAAGTAAGATCCTTAGAAGTTATTGACAAGGACAGCCAAGAGCATTAATACTTGAAAATTGCCACTTGTTCCATATAAGAGTGGCTTTCCTAAAGGGCATGTGATATCCATTGTTCTGTGCTTTTGTCACCACACAATCACTCTCTCTTTTTTTTATTTGAATCAGGAAAGAGGAGATTTGTGTTTATGTTGATTGTAAATATTTGGACAGGTTCCACAGAGTTGCTGAATAGATAGATATCCTTGCAAGTAAGTTTTACCTTTCACCATAATTTCAGAAGGGACCAAAGCTAGCTTTTCACTTAAAACAGAGTGACTCACATCAGATCGTGAACTCAATAACTTACCTATGAATATACGCAGTTTGGGGCTTTGAACTCAAAATGGCTAGAGTGAAAATAATATTTAGAGAGGTTATTGCTTTTTGGATCTGGGAATCAAAGCCAGTATTTGTTCTTTTTTATGTCATTTGCTACTTCTACCAAAACTTGGGCCTTTTATTTTGAGGAGTGGCAGAGATGGGATCACTCATCTATCTCTCTGTCCATCTATCCATCCATCCATGGGTTAAATAGATGCAGAGTCACCTACGGGGCTTACATATTGAAACTCTTGAGTTGAGAAGAGGCAGTAGGTTTGTTTCAAAATTTCTTAAGGCATCAAATTTGTGTAAGTCCAGTGAGTGGTAGAAAGGATGGTTAGACAGGAAGAGAAAGAGCAGAAGTGCTGTAAGATTCAAAGGGAGACTTTTAACATTGTGCTGAACTTAGAATGTATGGGTTTAACGTATACTTAAAATTGCCCAGCATTGTCTTGTCTTGTCTTATATTGATTTGCTTTCTGGCTTGTTATTCCTTCATCTTAGTGGTTAACTGCTCAGACTCTGGTGCTTGACTACTTAGGTTTGGGTGAACTGAGTCCCAGCATGGTGAATCCATGTAACTGGTCAAGGCATTTAATAATTCTGTGTTAAAGTTTGCATATTTGCAAAATGGCAATGAAAAGAAGAAATCTTTTGTTGTGAGGATAAAATGAGATAATGGATGTAAAGTACTTAAACGCAGAGACTGACACATAATGAACTCTAAGTAGATGTTGGTTTTTATTACTCTTCAAGAGTTTTCATGACCACTATCATCACCGGCTGGGGCTTCCTAGATGGCTCAGTGGTAAAGAATCCACCTGCCAATGCAAGGAGATGCAGGTTCGATCCCTGGCTTGGGAAGATCCCCTGAAGAAAGGAATGACAACCCACTCTAGTATTCTTGCTTGGGAAATCCCATGGAGAAAGGAGCCTGGGAGGCTACAGTTCATGGGGTCTCAAAGAGTCAGACATGACTGAGCACAGACACACACACACATACACACACTTATACACGTGTGCCAGACACTGTGTCGATACCAAGAATAAAACACAGTCTCTATATTTGTAGAATTTCCAGTCTAATGACAAGAGGGAAAACTCCCTAAATGATTATCTAATATTATGCAAATCCCTGTAGTAGAGACAAATGGGACAAAATGTGCTGTCATCTCTGAGGATTTGATTTTTAAAATTTGATTTGAAATTTGATTGTATATTAAATGGAATAAAAGGTGTGGGGCGGAGGTTTTAGACAAAGAGAATTAGAGCTCTCAAATGATGGATGTGGCTGGCTCACAGGTACATAGGCCATGAGACTGAGCAGGTGGGATGCGTGCATCCTCAGTCATGTCTGACTCTTGGTGATCCCATGAACGGTAGCCTGTCAGGCTCCCCTGTCCATGGGATTTCCCAGAAAGGATACTGGAGTGGGTTGCCATGTCCTCCTCCAGGGGATCTCCCAACCCAGGGAGCAAACCTGTGTCTCCTGCACTGGCAGGCAGATTCTTTACCACCGAGCCATCTGGGAAGCCCAGGTGGGATGTGGGGCTCTTCAAAACTCCCCTGTGGAGCTGATTGTGAAGGGCCCTGTGTGTACTGCTGAGTGTTATCACTAGTGGTTTCAGGTACTTCTGCTATGTTGGGCTAACAGTTTCAACATTAGATCCTGAGTGGATCTCAGGGTATGTTTGGCACATTGTTTGGAAGGCCTTGCCTTGAACTTGGAGTTTGGAAGGAACATTGCATTTATTTCAGAGGATTTTTTTGTTAAAGATTGAAAAATGAGACATACGCTGACTTTCACTCTGCCTTTCTGACTCTCTTTATATATTCAGCATCTAAGTAAGATTTTGTTTGGAAAAATGATTCTGGGGTTACGGAAAGTTTAATATTATGGCCTCAGGGTACTAAGTCATACTTCATTTCTCATTTCTTTAACTACTTCATAAATAATGAAACAGATTTGAGTAGGGCCCTTTTCAAATACATTTGTGTCTCTATTTTTTTTTTTTATTTTTCATGGTTGCTCTCTTAAACTGTTTCTTTCTTTTATGATTTTGCTTACAAACAGTGCTACTAGATGTGCTTTCTATGGAAATGTTTTGGGTTGCTTTTTTATAATCTTTCTCTGAATTACACAAGTCAAATGGCATTGCTGAATCTCACGTTTTAAAAAATGTCACTGACTGGTGTCATGAATCCCTATGCACTGCTTATGTAGCTGCTTCTAATGGAATGATGATATGCCTGTTGATAGGCTTTTCAGATGTCATATAATCCATGAGGCAAGCGCATTCACCTTGCCTCTTCTGCTGAATATGAAGCAGGCCAGCCTGTCCCACCATCTGCACATGGGCCATAAGGAGAATTGGAAAGAAAAGGAAGAAATAGGAATTCCATATTTGTTAGACTGTGAAACTCTGTAGTGAAGTCATAACTGTGTGTTGTTCTCTCAGGTGATAGCTGGGCAGGGGAAAAGGGAAAGAGACTGGAAAGAGCAGATATTAATATTCATTCATGAGTGAGAAAATGACTCTTGCTCATCCTCCTTTCTTATTTAAGCCAAATAATTAAGTTTAATATTAAAGGAGCGAGCTTAGGAGAGTAGAGGGAAATGTGTTCTAGAACCTTCTTTTAATTTTTAAGCAAGTGGATGAAATGCAAAACAGTAAGTGTCTCTTTGCTGCTCTGTTGTTTACTTCAAGCTTAGAGGCTGTTTGAGTTTCCTTTTTGTAATGGAGTCAAGCTATACATATGTATTACGTTTAGATCTTTCCCTGTAAATCTGATCCTCAGATATTTTGTTCCTTTTCTGAGCCATATTGCATTTGTCGGCACCATTCTTTCCTTTAACCCAAAACGATCAAATTCCTTACAGACCCCGTTCTTCTCTTGTGCTCACATATGCCTCTGAAAAGAGTTTTGATCCAAATACACTCAGTTATGGTCTCCAAGAGAGACAACTTTGCATTTTATTTCTTTTGAGCACGAATATGTATTTTTGTGTTTGTGTGGAAGAATTCTGAGTCTGATAAGCCCAGCTCTGTGTATATGACTGCAGTAAGTAAGTAGTCCTTGCAATAAATATAATTTCAGAGAGTTCTTTATAATATTAAAAAAGTGGTTAGTTTTGGGAATTTAGAGTGAGGAACCGACTCAAAATGTGCACAAAACTAGTTGATACAAGGGTACATAAAAAGTTTGTTGCAGGTAAATTCCAAAGGCAAAAAAAAAAAAAAAATGCGAAACCACTTAACAGTAGGGTAAAAGTGCTTGAAATAGATGGGGAAACAGTAGAAACAGTGTCAGACTTTATTTTTTGGGCTCCAAAATCACTGCAGATGGTGACTGCAGCCATGAAATTAGAAGATGCTTACTCCTTGGAAGAAAAGTTATGACCAACATAGATAGTATATTCAAAAGCAGAGACATTACTTTGCCAACTAAGGTCCGTCTAGTCAAGGCTGTGGTTTTTCCTGTGGTCATGTATGGATGTGAGAGTTGGACTGTGAAGGCTGAGTCCCGAAGAATTGATGCGTTTGAACTGTGGTGTTGGAGAAGACTCTTGAGAGTCCCTTGGACTGCAAGGAGATCCAACCAGTCCATTCTGAGGGAGATCTGTGCTGGGTGTTCTTTGGAAGGAATGATGCTAAAGCTGAAACTCCAGTACTTTGGCCACCTCATGCAAAGAGTTGACTCATTGGAAAGGACTCTGATGCTGGGAGGAATTGGGGGCAGGAGGAGAAGGGGACGACAGAGGATGAGATGGCTGGATGGCATCACGGACTCGATGGATGTGAGTCTGAGTGAACTCCGAGAGATGGTAATGAACAGGGAGGCCTGGCATGCTGCGATTCATGGGGTCGTAAAGAGTCGGACACGACTGAGTGACTGAACTGAACTGAACTGAAAAGTGCTTTCAGTTAGGGTATAAGCCACTCAGTGAAATATCATAAATCTGCTTAGATGAGAACTCAGAAGGCCGCACAGCACCGTGAATATACCAACATAGGCTTCAAAGAGAAGGTGAAATACACTTTTTAAAACTTCTATTTTATATTGGAGTATAGTTGATTGACAATGTTATGATACTTTCAAGTGTACAACAGAGTGATATACGCACACACACACACACATGTATCTATTCTTTTTCAAATTCTTTTCCCATTTAGGTTGTTGCATATTATTGAGCAGTGTTCCCTGTGCTATACAGTAGGTCTTTGTTGCTTATCCCTTTTAAATATAGCAGTGTGTACACGTCTGTCCCACATATCCCTTCCTCCCCTGGTAACCATAAGTTCATTCTCTTTCTGTGAGTCTGTTTTGTAAATAAGTTTTCTGTGTCATTTTGCTTTAGATTCTGCATATTCGATATTCTTCTTTCTCTGTCTGACTTACTTCACTCAGCATGACAAAGACAGCCCACAGAATGGGAGAAAATATTTGCAAATGATGTGACCAGCAAAGGATTAGTCTCCAAAATTTACACGCAGCCTGTTAACATCACTCACTTTAATAAGAGAGTAGCAGAAGCGGACCTAAAGTGTTGATAATGTCACTTGAATTCCAACATCAGTCCTTCTGCCAGTCCATGGCGTGACCTTGATCCCTGTTTCTTCATTTGTAAAGTGGTGAGGCTTGAAGCTGAGCATCCACAGGGGTCTTCCCACGTTGAAATTCTCTGAATCTAGATTACTAGTTTGCTGGTGTGCTTTTCTTACTCAGAGATTAAGGTCATTCCATGAAATCTGATTTAACTGTGTTTACTACACTGCCTCATTTCAGATACCGCACATGTCAACTGGAAATTGCATATCTCACAGAGAGGAAAAGTATTTAGATTGAGAGGTAGTGTGGCTGGCACACAAATTGGAGGGGAAAGGACTTAGTGAAGTTCAGATCCTTTCACATTTGTTTGTTTAATTCAAGGAAAGGAATGTGGTAGAAGCCAAGTGATTGATGGGGAGCTTCAGAGCTCTGGCTGTTGCCTGAGTATGGCTCATCAATTCCAGAAAAGATTTCCCATTTAGCTGGGTATATAGCCTCATGGCAGACAGCTGCCGGCACAGCTGGGGCACCAACCCTCGCTCATCACGTGGGATGCAATAGGAATTGTTCCTAGCTGTAATATTCATGCCCATCTGTTTAGATAACTCCGTACCCTCCTGGACACCAGTCAGCTCCATCCTCCTGTACCTCCCTCTGACCTCTTCCCTTCCACGGCACCACCCCCCACCCATCTATTCTTTATTTTTTTCCAGAGGTCCTTTCTGTTTGGATAGCAGCATGCTAGTCTGTACACAGTCTTAAGAAATCGCCAGGTGTGTGTCACAGTTAAAATTATATAATCCTGAAGCCAGGAAAGAGCAGAAGATGACACGTAGCCCCCTCGGCTCATTCCACAGACTGGGAGGCTAGGATCTGGAGAGGTCGCCTCAGCTCCAGTGTTCACACCAGTCTATAACAGAGAAAATAGTTGGTGTTTCAGGCTGAACCGTTTTTGCTTAATGTGCTTCTGGAATTTTCTTCCAGTGACTCTGGTGTGTCTCCCAACATACTTCTAGAATTTTCTGCCAGTGATCTTGGAACCAGCATTCATGATAAAATACTAACCCTTATCATTCTGGACACTTTCGAAAGTGTTCTTGTGAGTGGACCATGCTGAAGACCTCCTTGAACAGAACTGATAAGGACAATATCTTTGCCGGAAATCTGTATGACTATCACTGGCAAGAGAGAAATGGTCTAAAGAGAATGTTAGGAGTCACTAGGTCCTCTCAACATCTAGGAAAAAAAATCAATTCACTCAATGAATCAAAAGTCATCAGAAAAGAGTGAGAAAGTACAATCCTGGGACGCAGAGGGCCCGGATTTATTTATTCCTGCTTCCCCTTTCTTTTTATAGTCTTGTTTTCTCCTCGGTCTTGTCTATTATTACCCTCCTGTCCTTTCTTTTGTTTGCCTTGTTATTCCAGTTCTCATTTCTGTTCAGAATTCTCATTTCTTTTCAGACTCTCTTCTGGGCAGGAAGAGTCACTTCCTGTTTGGAGGTGGGACTGAAAAATGGATCTCATGGCAAAGTGCCGTGACACTTCCTGTGTAAGACCATTAATATCCCCTGAAAGCCACATGCCAGGTGGCACTGGTGGTGAAGAACCTGCCTGCCAATGCAGGAGGTATAAGAGATGTGGGTTCAATCTGTGGGTTGGGAAGATCCCTGAAGGAGGGCATGACAGCCCACTCCAGTATTCTTGCCTGGAGAATCCCATGGACAGAGGAGCCTGGCAGGCTATAGCCCATACAGTGGCAAATAGGTGGATGTGACTGAAGCAACTTAGCATGCACTTAGCACAAAAGCCACATAGACCCAGAGCAATATTCTTCTTCAATAATTTCATGCCCCTGGTCACGGAGGTTACACATTCACTTTAGAGATTTCATTTAATTTCCACAAGAATCCTGATATAGGGATAATTACTCCCATTTGACAGGTGAGAAGAGCAGTCCTATAGTTGCCAAGTTGGGATATATAACTATGAAATTTATCAGCATCTGAGATGGCTGTTAGACTTGAGGTGCTGTACCAAACTCTAATCTCCACATAGACCGCTTAGAAACTTGTTACAATGGAGAGCATGATCTCCTAGATCTGGAATAGAAATGAATATTTTGTTCTTTTAACAAGTTTCCATGTAATGCTTGAGCTGCAGCCATTGAGCAAACAGCCTTATACCACATCATGCGTTTTCTTAGTTTGGAAACTTATGTCTTGGAAGACATTGACAGTGACGGTGATAGTTGTTCAGTCATGTCCAACTCTTTGGGACCCCATGAACTGTAGCCCACCAGGCTCCTCTGTCCATGGAGATTCTCCAGGTAAGAACACTGAAGTGGGTTGCCATGCCCTCCTCCATGGGATCTTCCCAACTTAGGGATCAAACCCAGGTCTCCCGCATTGCAGGCAGATTCTTTACTGTCTGAGCCACCAGGGAAGCCCTATGTCTTGGAAAATATTTGGGGATCCCATATAGTCCCCAGATGTTAACTGTTGCCTTTATCTTGATGAACTTGATCAAGATCTGTACTGCTTGAGAGCCTGTGGGAAAACCACAGGATATAACCAGCCATGATTGGGCTTGCCATTTCATGAGCACTGAAGGAAGTAGCTCATTCTTAGGAACTGAGAACTCCTTAAACGGTAGCTGAAGATGGACAGGGTTGTGCTGCACTGTGCTAAGTCACTTCAGTCCTGTCTAACAACCCTTTGCAACCCTATGGGTTGTAGCCTGCCAGGCTCCTCTGTCCATGGGATTCTCCATGTAAGAATATCAGAGTGGGATGCCATGCCCAAGGGATGTTCATGACACAGGAATCGAACCCGAGTCTCTTATGTCTCCTGCATTGTCAGGTGGATTCTTTAGCACTAGTGTGACCTGGGAAGCTCTAGGTGGGGTTAGTTCTCACCTGTCCCTAGTGAGATACTGGGTCTCCAATAAGAATCTTCCTGAATTCATTATTTTAGGTTCAGTTCCATCACAGAAGAGCTCTAGTAGAAGTGGCTGCGTGATGAATGCCAAGGCTCCACAACTATCTGACATCCCTGCCTATAAGATAAAGTACAGGGAGCAAACTCTGGATGAAATGTCCGGGACTCAGCATGTGGTGTTGATATTTATAAGAAAGAATCTAGAGAGAAAAGGTGGAGGTTCTATCAGATCCTGTGGAGCATTGCTGTCCTGCTTGAATCAACACAGTCTAAATGATGCTCAACCAAAAAAAGAATGAAAAAAGAGGCTAACATATATCAACATGAGCCCAGCCTACTAAACAGCTTGGAGACCAGCATTTCCTTTGCTATTTGAGAACATTTGATTTTCTAGAGGCTGAGCTTATATAGGCTGAGGAGCCCTAGGAAATACTTTCTGATGAAGAAAAAGATTTTGACTTTTTTCTATTTTTAAACCATATTCCCAGAGGCAAGGTAGATGAGCCAGAATAGGGAGCAGTTTTGAGCTTCTCAGCAGATGGATCACGATGGGTCCCTGCTCCTCCTGGCTAAACCTTTGAGGGTAGAGGGCCACCTTATAAATAATGTACATGTCCATGCTTCATTATTCTAGGTAAGCAGCCAGGTTTTAGAGTGTGTAGTAAACCCTTTGCCTCACTTGTGGAGAATTGGTGTTTACCTGTTTATGTGATGGGAAAAATATGGAAGATTAAAAAAAACCAATCAGGTGATCTTTATAATCCACAAAACTGAGCATCCTGAACTCTTGATGACGTGGAGTTGAGAGCAGTTTAGAGAGGTCCGTACCATGTGTTTTGCTTGTGTTATTTCCAGCTACTCCTCCACTGCCAGGCTGCAGTTTTTCCCTACTGAAATAGTTCTCATTCCTTGGGTCTATCCTGTTCTTTCGCATCTCCATGTTTAGCTGATAAAATTTTTATCGTTTAAAATCCTACCTCTTCAACTGCAACCCTTCTACAGCTAATTTGGAAGGCTGTGGCAATTTGTTTTCTTTCTTCTGCTATTTTTGTTGTTTTATTTTTAAAATTTATTCTTTAATTGGAGAAAATTGCTTTAAAAATGTCAAATGCTTAGTGTTGTAATTTGACATCTGTACATCATGGAGTGATTGCACTGTAATCTAATTACCATCCATCACTGTAATGCTGACCTTCTGCACCCATTTTGCTCATCCCCCAATTCTATTCCCCTCTTGTAATCACTAATCTTTTACCTCTTCATCTATGAGTTTGTTTTTGTTTGATTTCGATTGGTTGGTTGTTTTTGTTGTTGTTGTTTTCTAGATTTCAGGTATCAGTGAAATCGTATGGCATTTCTATTTTTCCATCTGACTTCTTTTAACGTAGTACTTTCAGGGCCCATCCATGTTGTTGCAGATGTCAGGATTTCATTCTCCTATGTGGTTGAGTACTATTCCCTTGTGAATACATACCATACCTTCTTTATTCATTCATAAATAATGCTGTAGTGAACTTAGAGGTACATATCAGTTCAGTTCAGTCACTCACTCGTGTCTGACTCTTTGCAACACATGATTTGCAGCAAACCAGGCCTTCCTGTCCATCACCAACTCCCAGAGTTTACTCAAACTCGTGTCCATTGAGTTGGTGATGCCATCCAACCATCTCATCCTCTGTCGACCCCTTCTCTTCCTGCCCTCCATCTTTCCTAGCATCAGGGTCTTTTCACATGAGTCAGTTCTTCATATCAGGTGGCCAAAGTATTGAAGTTTCAGCTTCAGCATCAGTCCTTCCAATGAACACCCAGGACTGATCTCCTCTAGGATGGACTGATTGGATCCCCTTGCAGTCCAAGGGGCTCTCAAGAGTATTCTCCAACACCACAGTTCAAAAGCATCAATTCTTCAGCACTCAGCTTTCTTTATAGTCCAACTCTCACATCCATACATGACTACTGGTAAAACCATAGCTTTGACTAGATGGACCTTTGTTGGCAAAGTAAAGTCTCTGCTTTTGAATATGCTGTCTAGGTTGGTCATAGTTTTTCTTCCAGGGAGCAAGCATCTTTTTATTTCATGGATGTGGTCACCATCTGCAGTGATTTTGGAGCCCCTCAAAATAAAGTCTACCACTGTTTCCACTGTTTCCCCATCTATTTGCCATGAAGTGATGGGACNTGTTTTTGCTGACTGTATACAGCCTCTCCATCTTTGGCTGCAAAGAATATAATCAGTCTGATTTCGGTGTTGACCATCTGGTGATGTCCATGTGTAGAGTCTTCTCTTGTGTTGTGGGAAGAGGGTGTCTGCTATGACCAGTGCATTTTCTTGGCAAAATTCTATTAGCCTTTGCCCTGCTTCATTCTGTACCCCAAGGCCAAATCTGCCTGTTATTCCAGTGTTTCTTGACTTCCTGCATATACCTTTTCAAATTATTGTTTTTGCTTTCTTTGGAAAATACTCAGAAGTGGATTGGATGGGTCATATGGTAGTTCTAGTCTTAATTTTTAGAAGAATTTATTTATTAGTTGCACGTGTGTGTGTGTGTGGTCTTTAGGATTCTCTCTGTGTAGGATCATGTGCTCTGCTATACTGCCAGATTTGTTTCTCCTTTCACATTTTTGATGCCTTTTCTCTTGCCTGATTGTTGTGGCTTGGACTTCAAAATGCTGGGTGCTTTTTTCCCTACACGTATTGAGAAGATTTTGCAATTTTTATCTTTCCTTTTGTTAGAATGGTATATCACATTGATGTATAAATGTTGAAACATCTTTGCATCCTGGGAATAAATCCCACTTGTCTGTGGGATGACCATTTTCATACTGAATTTTACTGTTGAATTTAGTTTGCTGATATAGCTGTCTCTTGAATAATGCAGAGTTAGAAGTTCTGACCCTTAGCACAGTCAAAACTTTGTGTATAAATTACAGGTAGCCTTCCATAACTATAATTATGTCTCCATGAATTCAACCAACTTTGAATTTTGTAGTCCTACAGTATTTACTTTTGAAAAATCTGTGTATAAGAGGACTCATGAAGTTGAAACCTGTATTGTTCACGAGTCAACTGTATTTTGGGGGGACTTTTATATCTATGTTCATTAAAGATACTGGCTGATAATTTTTTGTGTGTAATGTCTTTGCCTGGCTGTGTTATCTGGGTAATGCTGGCTTCCTAAAATGTGTTTGGAAGGCTTCCTTCCTCATCAATTTTTTGAAAGAATTTGTGAAGAATAGATTAGTAGTGGGTGCCCTTCACCTATGGTCCATGTGCTTTTTTTTAAGGTTAGCATTAAAAGTTTTATTTATTTACTTATTTTGGCTGGGTCACACGGCCTGTGGATTCTTAATCCCCTGACCAGGGATTGAACCCGCGTCCCCTGTAATGGAAGCACAGATTCTTAACCACTGGATCATCAGGGGAGTCCCTGATTCATGCACTTTTAACTGTGGTACTTTTACACTGACTTTCAGGTCATATGCGTCTGCATGCAGGCCCTTTAAGAGGTGAGATGATGTGGGGTGGGAGGTGGGAGGGGGATACAGGATGGGGAGCTTGTATACACCTGTGGTGGATTCATGTCGATGTATGGCAAAACCAATACAGTATTGTAAAGTANAGTCTGTTGTTCCATGTCAAGTTCTAACTGTTGCTTCTTTATTGACCTGGGTACAGATTTCTCAGGAGGCAGGTCCGGTGGTCTGGCATTCCCATCTCTATCAGAATTTTCCAGTTTGTTGTGATCCACACAGTCAAAGGCTTTGGCATAGCCAATGAGGCAGAAGTAAATGTTTTTCTGGAACTCTCTTGCTTTTTCGATGATCCAGTCGATCTTGGCAATTTGATTTCTGGTTCCTCTGCCTTTTCTAAATTCAGCTTAAACATTTGTAAATTCACAGTTCATGTACTGTTGAAACCTGGCTTGGAGAATTTTGAGCATTTCTTTACTAGTGTGTGAGATGAGTGCAATCGTGTGGTAGTTTGAGCACTCTTTGGCATTGCCTTTCTTGGGATTGGAATGAAAACCACAGGACCTTTTCCAATCCTGTGGCCACTGCTTAGTTTTCCCAATTTGCTGGCAGATTGAGTGCAACACTTGAAAAGCATCATCTTTCAGGATTTGAAATAGCTCAACTGGAATTCTGTCACCTCCACTATCTTTGTTCATAGTGCGGCTTCCAAAGGTCCACTTGACTTTGCATTCCAGGATGGATGATCACACCATCATAATTATCTGGGTCATGAAGATACTTTTGGATCATTCTTCTGTGTATTCTTGCCACCTCTTTTAATATCTTCTGCCTCTGTTAGGTCCATACCATTTCTGTCCTTTATTGAGCCCATCTTTGTGTGAAATATTCCCTTGGCATCTCCAATTTTCTTGAAGAGATCTTTAGTCTTTCCCATTCTATTGCTTTCCTCTATTTCTTCACATTGATCCGTGAGGAAGGCTTTCTTATCTCTCCTTGCTATTCTTTGGAACTCTTCATTCAAATGGATATATCCTTCCTTTTCTCCTTTGCCTTTAGCTTCTCTCCTTTCCTCAGCTATTTTTAAGGCCTCCTCAGACAGCCATTTTTCCTTTTTGTATTTCTTTTTATTGGGGATGGTCTTGATCCCTGCCTCCTGTACAATGTCATGAACCTCTGTCCATAGTCCAAGCACTCTGTCTATCAGATCTAATCCCTTGAATTTGTCACTTCCACTGTATACTTGTAAGGGATTTGATTTAGGTCATACCTGAATGGTCTAGCGGTTTCCTCTACTTTCTTCAATTTAAGTCTGAATTTGGCAATAAGGAGTTCATGATCTGAGNATCTAATCCCTTGAATTTGTCACTTCCACTGTATACTTGTAAGGGATTTGATTTAGGTCATACCTGAATGGTCTAGCGGTTTCCTCTACTTTCTTCAATTTAAGTCTGAATTTGGCAATAAGGAGTTCATGATCTGAGTCACAGTCAGCTCCTGGTCTTGTTTTTGTTGACTGTACACAGCCTCTCCATCTTTGGCTGCAAAGAATATAATCAGTCTGATTTCGGTGTTGACCATCTGGTGATGTCCATGTGTAGAGTCTTCTCTTGTGTTGTGGGAAGAGGGTGTCTGCTATGACCAGTGCATTTTCTTGGCAAAATTCTATTAGCCTTTGCCCTGCTTCATTCTGTACCCCAAGGCCAAATCTGCCTGTTATTCCAGTGTTTCTTGACTTCCTGCATATACCTTTTCAAATTATTGTTTTTGCTTTCTTTGGAAAATACTCAGAAGTGGATTGGATGGGTCATATGGTAGTTCTAGTCTTAATTTTTAGAATTTATTTATTAGTTGCACGTGTGTGTGTGTGTGGTCTTTAGGATTCTCTCTGTGTAGGATCATGTGCTCTGCTATACTGCCAGATTTGTTTCTCCTTTCACATTTTTGATGCCTTTTCTCTTGCCTGATTGTTGTGGCTTGGACTTCAAAATGCTGGGTGCTTTTTTCCCTACACGTATTGAGAAGATTTTGCAATTTTTATCTTTCCTTTTGTTAGAATGGTATATCACATTGATGTATAAATGTTGAAACATCTTTGCATCCTGGGAATAAATCCCACTTGTCTGTGGGATGACCATTTTCATACTGAATTTTACTGTTGAATTTAGTTTGCTGATATAGCTGTCTCTTGAATAATGCAGAGTTAGAAGTTCTGACCCTTAGCACAGTCAAAACTTTGTGTATAAATTACAGGTAGCCTTCCATAACTATAATTATGTCTCCATGAATTCAACCAACTTTGAATTTTGTAGTCCTACAGTATTTACTTTTGAAAAATCTGTGTATAAGAGGACTCATGAAGTTGAAACCTGTATTGTTCACGAGTCAACTGTATTTTGGGGGGACTTTTATATCTATGTTCATTAAAGATACTGGCTGATAATTTTTTGTGTGTAATGTCTTTGCCTGGCTGTGTTATCTGGGTAATGCTGGCTTCCTAAAATGTGTTTGGAAGGCTTCCTTCCTCATCAATTTTTTGAAAGAATTTGTGAAGAATAGATTAGTAGTGGGTGCCCTTCACCTATGGTCCATGTGCTTTTTTTTAAGGTTAGCATTAAAAGTTTTATTTATTTACTTATTTTGGCTGGGTCACACGGCCTGTGGATTCTTAATCCCCTGACCAGGGATTGAACCCGTGTCCCCTGTAATGGAAGCACAGATTCTTAACCACTGGATCATCAGGGGAGTCCCTGATTCATGCACTTTTAACTGTGGTACTTTTACACTGACTTTCAGGTCATATGCGTCTGCATGCAGGCCCTTTAAGAGGTGAGATGATGTGGGGTGGGAGGTGGGAGGGGGATACAGGATGGGGAGCTTGTATACACCTGTGGTGGATTCATGTCGATGTATGGCAAAACCAATACAGTATTGTAAAGTAGAATAAAGTGGGGAAAAAAAAAGAGGTGTCTTGTTGTTGTTCCCTGCAGTTTTTTAGTTTCCCTGAGCATATTACCCATCGATTTTCAAAGCCAAATTGATTTTCAGTTCCAGGTATTTTGGGGACTCATCCCTCCTCTGCAGCATCTAGGAGTCAGCATTCCTGATGACCTGGCTTCTCAGCAATAAGAGTCATACCTATGTGATCACTTTCGATGGTGGATCAGTACTGTTGGGGTGTGTGGTTTTTCCTTTGATGAGACCATTTTCTGTGTCTCCTACCCATCTTGATTCTGTCTCTTCACCCTTTTTGTAGAGGTTGTATTCATCCAATTTTCATCCAGAGGTAATTCTTATGTAAGGTCGTTGTAGCTTTGTGGTGACTACGGGAGGTCTTGAATTCAGGATCTTTCTCTGCCAACTCTTTAACTCTTGTGGCAATTTCTTATAAAGTTAAGCATCAGTTCAGTTCAGTTGCACTTTCCAAATGTCTCAGGAATTCCACTCCTAGTTACTTACCTAAGATAAAGACATGTACCACACAAAGACCTGTACTCCTACTCATAATATCCTCAATTGGAGGCATTCCAGATATTCATCATTATCTGCTGCTGCTAAGTTGCTTCAGTCGTGTCCAACTCTGTGTGACCCCATAGACGGCAGCCCACCAGGCTCCCCCATCCCTGGGATTCTCCAGGCAAGAACACTGGACTGGGTTGCCATTTCCTTCTCCAATGCATGAAAGGAAAAGTGAAGTTGCTCAGTCATGTCCGACTCTTAGAGACTCCATGAACTGCAGCCTACCAGGCTTCTCCATCCATGGGATTTTCCAGGCGAGAGTACTGGAGTGGGTTGCCATTGCCTTCTCAGTTCATCATCTGGGGCATGGCAAAACAAATGGTTTACATTCCTACAATTTAATACCACTTGGCAATTAGATGGGCTTCCCGCATAGCTCAGTCAGTGGAGCTTCTGCCCACGTGTGGGATACCTGGGTTCAATTCCTGGGTCGAGAAATTCCTCTGGAGAAGGAAATGACAACCCACTCCAGTATTCTTGCCTGGAAAATCCCATGGAAGCAGGAGCCCAGTAGGCTACAGTCCATGGGGTCACAAAGAGTTGGATACACCTGAGCAACTTCAGTTCAGTCGCTCAGTCGTGTCCGACTCTTTGTGACCCCATGAATCACAGCACACCAGGCCTCCTTGTTCATTACCATCACTCAGAGTTCACTCAGACTCATGTCCATCGAGTCCGTGATGCCATCCAGCCATCTCATCCTNGGATTAGGGGCAGGAGGACAAGGGGAAAACAGAGGATGAGATGGCTGGATGGTATCACGGAGTCGATGGACATGAGTTTGAGTAAACTTCGGGAGTTGGTGATGGACAGGGAGTCCTGGCGTGCTGTGATTCATGGAGTCACACAGAGTCAGACACAACTGAAGAAACCTGGCAGGAGCATCAGCATAGTTACTCAAAGTTTTTACTTTTTTGTAAAGAAGGAAACTAGCATTATAGTAGTTAAAATTCTACTGCTTATGGTTAATTTCTATTAGAAACAAAGGTAAAACAATTTTAAGACTTAAAAAAAAATGCACTGTGAATTTCCCTCTAAAGAGACTGGAATAATTCATATCACCTTTAGCGCTTAGGGGAAGTTTTCTTTTCCTCACACTCAACCATCAAAATTCTTTCAGTACAGAAGGTACAAAGATTTTAAAATTTTTTTTCCATTTTTGACTGGATTTATTTGTTCACTTGCCACTCTGTTCAGTTCAGTTGCTCAGTCGCGTCCAACTCTTTGCGACCCCATGAATCGCAGCACACCAGGCCTCCCTGTCCATCACCAACTCCCAGAGTTTACTCAAAAATAGAGTCAGTGATATCATCCAGCCATCTCATCCTCTGTTGTCCCCTTCTCCTCCTGCCCCCAATCCCTCCCAGCATCAGAGTCTTTTCCAATGAGTCTGCTCTTCGCATGAGGTGGCCAAAGTACTGGAGTTTCAGCTTTAGCTACAGTCCTTCCAATGAACACCCAGGATTGATCTCTTTAGAATGAACTGGTTGGATCTCCTTGCAATCCAAGGGACTCTCAAGAGTCTTCTCCATACCACAGTTCAAAAACATCAAT